>JAJOOS010023881.1:0-22014 GCA_029582725.1 Solanum chiquidenum
TATTTACAAAATTTTACAAACCCAAATTTGAAATAAAATATATAAACATTGAAAACTATAAACTAACTAAAAATATATTAACAAAGTTATAATATTTTTTATCTATAAATAAAATAAAATTATATATATAATATTTACAAAATTTTACATGCCCAAATTTGAAATAAAATATATAAACGTTGAAATCTATAAACTAAGTAAAAATATATTAACAAAGTAGATTATAAATAATATTTTTATCTAAAACATAAAGTGATAGCTTTTTGAAATTTTGGGAAGTGTAAAAGCTACTTTTTAGAAAGTTGAAAAAGTGGGGCCCGACGCATGTTGAACAAAGCTTTCAACCTATTTGGTTTATATTGCCACGTAAGCCGAAAAGTGGTTAAAAATTAATTAAAAAATAAGTTCGGAGGTAATAGGACCTTAGTAAAGGTTAGGTGTGTCTCAGGGATTTCTGACATAGGCTTGGGGGTACTTATGCCTTTTCCCTTGTAACTTTGGCCAACTGTTTAGAACATGACCAGTAGTCTTAAACAAGGCCAGTAGTTTCTAATGAAAATATGTTTGATACATGTTACATGTAATCTAGACTTCAGATATACTCCTTTTTGTTTGTGACTTTGTTCTTTCTCCTTGTACATAATTTTCTGGTGATGGCGGGAAGGTGTGAGGTTATTAATTGGTAGCTTGATAAATGATCTGTAAATGAAAATGTACATCAATTGGAAATTCTCGGAGAACTATTTATTTCTTTGCTCAGATTATTTTTTTTTGTGTGTGATAATTAGTAATTCTTGATGTAGTCAAGCGGCTAGGTTGTGTGAACTTCTTTTAACAAGTCGTTTGAATGCGTATGTGAGTATATGAGAATTGCTTTTATGGCCCAGGGCACCATTATTTCATTCTCATTTTCTGACTATCTGTATTTACTCATTCCACTTGCAGTTCAATAGTGCCTTGAGTATTAGTAAGCACTTATATCTTGTTATGGTAACATCACCTAATCTTTGCACAGTTAGTTGTAGTTCACCTAAAGATTTAAAAGTAATGTATTCACAAATATAATGAACTGATTTCAGGAAGTAGTAGTCTTCAAAGGAAACAGAAATCCAATATAAATTAATTTAATCATCTGTTAGATAATGTGAAATTTCCGACAATTAAACTTGTAGTAATGCACGCACTCATGACAAGACTGCTTGAGAGAATGACACAACTTAACATGGCTCACACGTGCAGCGCACATGTCCATGACTAGTATTATTATAAGTGGGAACAAAACAAGTTAAAAGTTGAATTACAGTTTTACCCTACTATAAATTAAAATGTCATAAAAACATTTAATTATTTAATTTAAATGTTAAATTGTATCATTTTAATAAAAATGTTAATGACTGTTGCACTTCCTTAGATTAATTTCTAATTAAAATATCTAATTTAATAATATTATCATCTCTAATCTATATATATATAAATATTAAAAGTGGGAAGCACCAAACAGTAAAATTGAATTACCATTTTACCCTAGACTAAATTAATTTTTTTATAAAAAACTAATTAATTAAATATTAAATGTTTCTAAAAAAAATTAAATGACCATTTTTCATTCACTAAATTAACATTGTTCCTCTAATAAATTATGCTTAGAAACTAAATTATTATGCAATCATTAATGCTTCAATGCACAAAAAAAAAATAACATATTTTTTTTAGGAATTTCAAAGGTTATTTTAAAATTTACAAGCAATTTAATATGGTTCATGTATAACTAAAAGTCAAGTTATCCAAGAAAAATTATTAATATTCTCATGCATTTATATCATGATTAATTTGCACTTATCTAACTCTTGAATATACATATTCTCTTATAATTTTTGGATAATTCCTACATTTGTCATCTATAAATAAGAAAAATATTGGAGTAAACAATATCATGTGATATACAAGGAATGTGCAAGCTAAGATTGGGGATCAACTTCATTAGGGATGAACACAATATTTTTTTACTCTTTTTTTTAGAACAACAAAGGTGAATGATCATTAGGAAGTATATGATGTTTTTAGTACATAATTTCCTTCTTTGAATGTAAAATAGAGGGTCATGCATCAAAATATAAGATCATGACTTGTAATGACCTGATCCCGTCGTTATGGAAAAGCCAATGGGGAAATAATTGGGGCCAAATTTTTTTTGAGTAGTAACTTTGGATTTCCTAGCCTAGTCTAGATTTGGATGAAATCGGAGTCAGTGAGGTCTAAGGAAATCTGGTAACAAATGAGAGATCTAATTATGATTTTGATCATATGACTAGATAGCTAAGACGTTAAGAAACCTATACGACTTTACGGAATTGAATTCGGGTGAGTAGAACTCCTGAAACTGATCTTGGTGTGAACGGGTAGTTTCTGAGTGTCGTTGGTTGAAGGTGTGTTGTGAAATGGGGGTATTGAAATTATTAAAATTGCTCACTGTTCTGTGCAAGCCGCTAAAGCAGGATTTTTGCCGCCAGGGTGGGGTCGCTGTAGCGGGGGGAGACCGTTGTGGCGGGACAGACGCGACTTAAAGTCAGAAATAAACCCAAAAAATGTTTTATTCTGTAATTTTCAAACTTGAGAGCTAAGGAACGACCCTAGAGGTTTTCTTGAAAGTTTTCCACCATTCTTGAGGCTAAAGGTAAGGTTTTTATTCCCCGAATCCATTTTTCGATCCGTAGAACTTGGTTTCTTGGATGATTATTGTTGGGGAAGGGTTTTGGAACTGTTTGGATGGTGGGAAAAGCCCTAATCTAGGTATGGAGATCAAGAGTTTGGCCTAGGGTTGATAATGTTGATTATAATCCGGGTAATTAGGCCTCGTTTATTGATCCTTGCATTAATTGTATATTTTTAGACCACGAACAAGTGGAAAGAATCCAGAAAGGGAAGATTCAAGTGCCTTAGGGGATTCAAGCTTGTATTCGAGGTAGGTCATGGTTTTGATTTCATGTTGATGTGATATATGTTTCTAATTGCTCATTATAGTGCTTGTATGTATGTGAATGATTGCATTACTGATCACCCTAATCGTAAATGAGGATAATTGAATAATTGTATGCCATGAATCACCTCATGTTGTATGATTGTGAAAATATACATTGTGATTGTGATTGTGGTTTGCTGAATGGACCGGGTGTTACATTCCAACATACTAACTTGGATTGGTTGCCACATTCCGGCATAACTATGGGATCAGTTGCCATGTTCCAGCATAAATATGGGATCTGTTGCCACGTTTCAGCATAAACATTGGATCGGGTACCACAAACCGGTACACTAACAGTTTGAGTTTGTGTTTCATGAGAGGACCATTGAATTGGGTTCCGTGAGAGGACCACTGAATTGTGTTGTGTATCTACTTATGTTGATTACGTTCATATCTAATGGTGATTGAGGTTGAAAGATTGTTTGTTGCTCTAAAATGGTAACCAATGGGTATTATTGAGAACGTGGAATGCTACATTGATCATGAAAAGATGACTACTATTATATATGTTTGGTATATGCTTGTTTTATAATGTTGTTGTTACTTGCATGTGTTTCACTTATTGGGATAGCCGCGTGATCTTACCAGTACACTGTGGTTGTGTACTAATACTATACTTGCTTGTTCTTTGGTGAGTACAAGTCATCTTCTGGCGGCTATTGATAGACCTCAACTAGGTGACTATTGAGCGTGATCGGATTCAAGGGTGAGCCAGTTCTTTCAGGTTGCCATGGATCTTTCTTGTTTAAGTCCACTCTTTTCAGACTCAGACTATTTGTTTAAGGTGTTTGTTTAGTTTCGGGGTTGTACCCCTTGTTCTTAGATTTGTCATTAGTAGAGTTTTGGTACATTGACTTTCAGGTTCTAGGGGTTGTTCTTCCGCATTAGTTTGGCTAGTTTGTTTAAACCTTTGGATTTTATGGGAACTCCGTATTTCTTTTGGTCATTTAAACCTGCTTCCGTTTCTTTAAATGCATAGTTTTTGGTTAAGTTGTTTAGTCAGGGTTGTAGTAATGGTTCTCCCACCGAAGGGTTAGTGTGGGTGTCAATCACGACGGTCTGGGTCGTGACAAAGTTGGTATCCGAGCCCTAGGTTCGTTGATCTCATTGTACCAAAACGAGTCTAGTAGAGTCTTACGGAATGGTACGAAGACATCTGTACTTGTCTTCGAGAGGCTATAGGACTTTAGGAAAAACACACTTCTTTATTCTCCATCGTGCTATAACTTGAATCCAATTGGTATCTAGGTGATACAAATTGGTATCTTTCTTCCTTTACTCTATGGTCCGAACTAGAGCACCAACAGTGGTAACACCATCACTAGCAAGAGAGGATGTGTATAGACTACCGACAGTTGAATAGGGTCACCATTCGGAACAAGTATCCATTGTCTCAGATAAATGATCTTTTGACCAGTTACAGGGTGCATCAGTTTACATTTTGTTCTTGTACTCGGAGATTGGTAATGGTCATTTATGGAACAAACTAATTTAGAAATCGGGCTTTTCTGTGAGTTGTAACTTGAAAACTGTGAATGTGTGCTCCTTGTTGCCTGAATTATCTGTGAATGTGGAAGTTGTATTTGCTTGGATGTGATGATATGATCATGTGCACAATAAGTGTGGGTCTGAATTTTGATATGTGCAATATGTTGGCTGAATCGATTGAAACTATGCAAGTTGTAACTGTTGAGTATCGTGAAACTTGTTGTGAAAAGAAGGTCACGACTAAGTTCGATGCAAGGGTCTAGATAATGTACGAGGTGATTCGTAAGAAAGATCTGGACGAGTCTTGCGCTTGAGTAATAACCGCGTGAGTGTCTGGGGATATGTGGGTTATGTTGTTGAATTAATAAGAATGAGTTGGATTGTGTATCATTGGATTGACTCGGGGTAGACAATGATTATCCTAGTTCAGAGGATTATTCTAAATTGCTCAGTAAAGCTGAAACTCGTTGGGAGATTTAGAAAAGAGAAAACCCCTAGAAAACTTATTGCCTAGGTATTGTTTCCGTCTGAGCCGCTGGGGCGGGATTTTTTCCTCCGGCGTGAGGCCGCCAGAGCAAAAATTCCCCGCTAGAGCGGGACAAGGCGAGACAGAAACCTCAGCCTTTTCTCCTCTATTTTTCCCAGGTCTCCTTATAGAACCCGAATGGAATCCGAACTAACCCCTGCAATCCAATCAGTGTTCAACAATTGAGGTTAGAAGCTATACTGTGAGTTCATGGATTGATTGTATATCAAGAAGGGCCAGGATACGACTCCTCCAATAGCAGCGATGTTTATTGAGTTAAGTTATTAGGTGTGTTACAATTGTGGAGAACTTAGGCATATGAGGAGGAAATCAGTAAGGCCGTGGAGGCCAGGGAAATGGTAATGCAGGTAGAGAAGCAATGCAACCAGGCAAGGATGTTTCCCGTCAAAATGACAGGGCTCAGTTTTTATGCCTTTCCGGGCAAGACCGAGGCTGAGGGTCTGATGCATTAATCACAAGAACTATTATTATTTGTGACCGGATGGCTAATGTGTTGTTTGATCTGGGTTCTACTTATCCTTATGTGTCTGTGCAATTTGCCTCTAAATTTGATATGATTTGTGAATAGTTGATGCCCTCATCCATGTTTCTACCCCAGCTGAAGAGTCAGTCATAGTCACCCATGTATATAGTGTTGTCCTGTTGTGTTTACGGATTTTCATATTTGGGTTGATTTGGTTATGCTGGATATGATTGACTTGGTATAATCTTAGACATGACTTGGTTGTCTCCCTATTATGATGTGCTTAATGGTAATGCTAAGTCGGTAACTCCAGAAATCCCGGGTAGGGAAAGGTTAGAGTGGGAAGGAGGTACAAGCCTAAGTCAGCTAAGGTCATATCTTTTGTGCAAGGTAGGAAACTGGTAGGGCATGATTGTTTGGCGTGATTGGCTCATATTCGGGATGTTGAGGTTGAGTCTCCCTCTATTGAGTCTATTATTGTGGTGTCAAAATTTAGAGAAATGTTTCCTATTGATTTTTCTAGTTTGCCTCCGGATAGAGATATAGATTTCTGCATTGATTTGGAAACTGACACTCGCCCCATCTCCACTCCTCCTTATCACATGGCTTTGGCAGAATTGAGAGAGCTTAAAGCTGAAATCCAAGGGCTTCTTGATAAAGGTTTCATCCGTCTAGTGCTTCTCCATGGGGTGCTCCTGTCTTGTTTGTTAAGAAGAAGGAGGGTAGTACAAGGACCAATGATTTTATCTTAAGCCATAAAGAAATGGATTGATACTGGAATGACAAACTTATGGATAAAGAAAGTCCCAATGAGTAACTTGGGAGAAGGCAATTGAAGTATTTTATTAAAAAAGTGCGTATAAATTGGGTTAGTCATTTGAATTTGATGAGTTTACCTGAGTTTGAGGTATCGTGTTGATGAAAAGGTTGACTTCGTAGTGATAGTCAAGGCTGACTGAGCGTAATGGTAATAAGGTGATGGATTGTGACGGGATGCAACTATATAATAAAATTATTGGTTAAGCAAATTTTTGTATAGTAAATATGACTTGCGAGTATCTAAGGTTGTGGTTTTCTAATATTTGGTGAGTAACGTAGTTGTATGGAAAGTGTTAAGTGATGGTGGGATACCATTCAAATACAAATTAAAGAGCTAGAGTCATAATGAAGAAAAATAGTGGGATGTAGTACAACCTTTAGTGAGAGGCGAGAGCAAGAATAATTTATTTGATTTCAAAGGCTAAAAAGATATCTTCAGAGGGGTAGATAACTGGGTTCAAAGACATGTGATTTCATTCGCTTTGTTGTGGCTATGGTAATAGTGTCACAAGTCCGTGAGATTGGTTAAAAACTATTGGAAAGGACTTGAGAAAGGAGTGTACATACATTAGCTCGAGTGTGATGATAAGTGCTTTGGTTATATTTTTAAGTTTAGTAATGAGTACGATGGAACTTTTAGCAAAGGATATTGTAAGATCGATGGGAATGCGATCAATGATAAGCAAAGATCCATGAATTCATAAGAATCTTCAAGGTACAAGCTAATGTTGATAGATAAGGGAATTGTGTTATACGGTTGAATTTACAATTCAGATTTTTCATTGTAAGTCTACATTCGTGGTAATATATTTTGTCAAGGTATGAATTGACAAGGTGAGAAATGATCAATTGTATCAGGTATTGAGCCTTTGAAAGGACTTACACCTGGGTTGAGTCGTAAAGTTTATTACCATTGATTGTTAAGTAACTAAGAAATGTTTCATTTAAAAAGTGTTGGTTTATAATAAGGTAAATGGTCGGAGTGCTTATGATGGTTGATGGTATTGTGAGTATGATTAACTAACTATGCTCTCGTGTGTTTTCACTTTTGTGTGTGGATCCGTAGTAGTGGATCAGGGGTACTAAATCCTATGATGTTCTCTTGGTTGATTGGTTTGGTTATTTCAAATGACAATATAATTGGTGTTGTCTTGGAGTTGTTAAAGTATTTTAATGGTTCTACATGTACCACCTAGCTCATGAGAATTTATGTTGTGGGATGGAGATGTTGTTAAGAACTATGATTGTCTAGTTATTATGAGTGTGTGTTGGTCGGTTCAGGTTCACTTCTAATAGTAGCGAGTATTGATTTGGAATTTATCTTGCTTAAGTGCTAAGAGATTCGTCCAGATGATTGTGTCAAGGTCCTTGATAACATGTTGCAATCGTGTGTACGATCAACTTTGATGGTTCTTAGGAATCGTTTTTGTTGTTATTTAAGTTTACATACAATAATATTTATCACTCGAGTATTGAGATGACTTCATTGATGCATTGTATGGAAGGATGTGTAGGTATTCAATTGGGTGGTTTGAGGTTGGAGATGTGAAACCCTTAGGGGGTAATGAGATTCGATAAGAAGGACATGCGGGACAAATATCCCCTGTAGTTTGACGTTTCAGATACTACTCTACCCTTACTTTAGCCAGTCTTTCCTAGTTGATCAATCGGGGACGAGTGATTGGTAAATTGTTATCTATTGTAACGACATGATCCCGTCGTTATAGAAAAACCAATGGGGAAAGAATTGGGGCCAGAAATTTTTTGAGTAGTAACTTTGGATTTCCTAGCCTAGTCCAGATTTGGACGAAATCCGAGTTAGTGAGGTCTAGGGAAATCTGGTAACAAATGAGAGATCTAATTATGATTTTGATAACATGACTAGATAGCTAAGACGTTAAGGAACCCGTATGACTTTATGAAATTAATTTGGGTGAGTAGAACTCCCGAAATTGATCTTCGCGTGAACGGGTAGTTTCTGAGTATCGTTGGTTGAATGTGTGTTGTGAAATGGGGATATTAGAATTATTAAAATTGCTCACTGTTCCGTGCAAGCCGCTATAGCGGGATTTCTACCACCATGGCAGGGCTGCTGTAGCGGGGGGAGATCGCTGTGGCGGGACAGACGCGACTTTAGGTCAGAAATAAACCCCAAAAATATTTTATTCCGCATTTTTTGAACTTGAGAGCTAAGGAACGACCTCGGAGGTTTTTTTGACAGTTTTCCACCATTCTTAAGGCTAAAGGTAAGACTTTTACTTCCTGAATCCATTTTTTGATCCGTAGAACTTGGTTTCTTGGGTGTTTATTGTTGGGGAAGGGTTTTGGAACTGTTTAGATGGTGGGAAAAACCCTAATCTAGGTATGGGGATCAAGGGTTTGACCTAGGGTTGATAATGTTGATTATAATTCGGGTAATTAGGCCTCGTTTATTGATCCTTGCGTTAATTGTATGTTTTTAGACCATGAACAAGAGGGAAGAATCTAGAAAGGGAAGATTTAAGTGCCTTAGGGGATTCAAGCTTGGATTCGTGGTAGGTGATGGTTGTGATTTCATGTTGGTGTGATATATGTTTGTAATTGCTCATTATAATGCATATATGTATGCGAATGATTGCATTATTGATCACCCTAATCGTAAATGAGGATAATTGAATAATTGTATGCCATGAATAACCTCTTGTTGTATGATTGTGAGAATATACATTGTGATTGTGATTGTGGTTTATTGAATGGATCGGGTGTTACGTTCTGACATACGAACTTGGATCGGTTGCCACGTTCCGACATAAATATGGGATCGGTTGCCACGTTTTGGCATAAATATGGGATCGGTTGCCACGTTTTGGCATAAACATTGGATCGGGTACCACGAACCGGTACACTATCAGCTTGGGTTTAGGTTCCATGAGAGGACCATTGAATTGGGTTCCGTGAGAGGACCGTTGAATTGTGTTGTATATCTACTTGTGTTGATTACGTTCATATCTAACGGTGATTGAGGTTGAAAGATTGTTTGTTGCTCTAAAATGGTAATCAATGGGTATTATTGAGAACGTGGAATGCTACATTGATCATGAAAAGATGACTACTATTATATATGTTTGGTATATGCTTGTTTTATAATGTTGTTGTTACTTGCATGTGTTTCACTTATTGGGATAGCCGCGTGATCTTACCAGTACACTGTGGTTGTGTACTAATACTATACTTGCTTGTTCTTTGGTGAGTACAAGTCATCTTCTGGCGGCTATTGATAGACCTCAACTAGGTGACTATTGAGCGTGATAAGATTCAAGGGTGAGCCGGTTTTTGCAGGCTGCCATGGATCTTTCTTGTTTAAGTCCACTCTTTTTGGACTCAGACTATTTGTTTAAGGTATTTGTTTAGTTTCATGGTTGTACCCCTTGTTCTTAGACTTGTCATTAGTAGAGCTTTGGTGCATTGAGTTTCATGTTCTAGGGGTTGTTCTTCCGCATTAGTTTGGCTAGTTTGTTTAAACCTTTGGAGTTTATGGGAACTCCATATTTCTTTTGGTCATTTAAACCTACTTTTGTATCTTTAAATGCATAGTTTTTGGTTAAGTTGTTTAGTCAGGGTTGTAGTAATGGTTCTCCCACCGGAGGGTTAGTGTAGGTGTCAATCACGATGGTCTGGATCGTGACATGACTCTTTACTACTATACTTGTGTGATGTAATTTGTAAAAAATATTATTTATAATTTATTTGTTCTTTTTAACGATTAAATTATTGTACTATATTAATTGATAATAAAAGTTATTTAATTTGTTCTTATGATTTTAGTAATTACTTATTTATTATTAATGTTTATTTTTTTGTAAGGGGGTATGTAAGATTGAATTTATAAAACTATTTTTTTATCAATTATTTCTGAAGGGGTGTACAAGATTTAAACACGATGAATAATTTGAAATGGAGAAAGTATAATCAAAATATTAATAACTTCTTTGATTCACGGAAGAAATAATGATATAAATGTTTATCCTTATTTATTTATTTATCCTTTTGTCTCATTTTGAGAAAGGCAAATTCAATGTTTCAACTTTTGATACCGTTTCATATATTAAGTTGTCACTCCGTTGATGCTATGTTTCTGTATTCTAAGCTCATTTTTGAAAAAAATAATTTGATAGGATTCAATACTTGATGTGATCCCTTAATAATAATAAAATTTAATATTGATTATTAATTGTAGCCTTCATTTTATTTTAATTAACTCTAAGAAGTGGCTATCAAATTCTTTTCATCTTTCTTCTTTTCTTTGAACTTTGTCTTGTAGGTAATTAACTATGAGATAAGAATATACATATATTAATTTGTGTTTACAATTATAGTATTTTAAAGTACTAAATATTATCATCTTTTATTTCATTTGGAGAAGAGATACTTTGCTGTCATATTTTAATTTGTTATTGGTATCCAAGAGTAGATTCCACATATTTGAACTATTTTTTGTTTGAAAATGAACGATATTCTTGTAATTTAATTATAAAACTATTTTTAATTCAATGATAAGAAACTAGTATTATTAAAAGTGGAAAGCTCTAATGATAAAAAGTTGGATTACCATTTTACCCCTAAACTAAATTAAACATCTAATTAATTAAATAATATTATTTTAATTATTTTTTGAATTGTAAGTTATTTATTAGAAAGGGAATGTGGAAGAACAAGAGCTATTTAGGATTTCTAGAATTTTAATAATATTATTTTAATTGTTTTTTGAATTGTAAGTTATTTATTAGAAAGTGAATGTGGAAGAACAAGAGCTATTTAGGTTTTCTAGAATTTTAAATAAGTACATGAATCAAGGTTTCCCTCCTTTTAATCTTAAATTAAAGAATATGAAGAGTTGTAGCTAAATCAATATATACCACTACCAAATACAAATTTGTTATCTTGAATTCTTCCACTAGCATTTCTATGTACTCCTATGGTAAAGTTCCTTCTTTTTCCATCTTATATTGTTTGTTTGTAAGATTTCTATCATTTATAGATTTTTACAAATTAGAAAGGATTGTTTCAATTATATTCTTTATTTATGATTGTTTCTCTTTCTGGAATTTCTTGTTACTATTTTGTGTAGAAATGTAAATTCACTATACATATTGACTTGCAATGTATCTGGTGCTATTTGGTTTGGAGTAATTTTGGTATTCTCAACTAATTACTAATAATTATACTTATTAGGTTCACAACTACAATGTTTTGAAAATACAAATGGACCCTAAGAGAGGAATTTATTTTTTTAATATTATTTAATTTTGCTTTTGCTTAAACTAATCAATAGTTGAGGTGTCTATATTCATGAATTCAGATGAAGAGAAAAGAGAGAAAAACAGAAAAATTTAGGATGAAGTTCTAGGTACAAACAACTACATAATCTCTTTTAATGCTATGAAATTATTCAGTGAATTAAAATAAACTTTTTTTTACTTAATGCATACTAATTGAACTTTTTTTTAAAAAAGATTTGTCTAATACTCCGAACTATTTTATTTTATTCATCTAAATGATTATTTTGCTTTTAAAATTAATAATGATATTCATTGCATTTCATTTTTGAAGCTGGTATGAACTTTTTTTAATAAACCAACTAAACTAATTTATGATCTGAGAGTAACAATAAAGCGAATAGCAAGTTTGGCATCTTCACTTTATTTAGAAACACCTAAATGAATTTGGAGCAAGATGAATTCATAAAGTTAGAAATATCAAGTATGACTTCTACATTGTCTTACAATGACTAAGTTTGATTACCTTATATTTACATGAACCAAATTCATTTGATTCGACATTTTCGTGTTTTTAAAAAAAAATTATGTATGCAATTCATTGCTTTAAAGTTATGCATAGGATCGATCTAATATTATAATATTATAATTTCACCCTTATTTTTGAAGGAAGCAAATAGTAAGATGAATTTATTGAGGTTAAGTTGGTATTACATTTTAAAATATAATATTTATTTAACTTTATAAGAGTTTTTAATTATTGACGTATGGAACACACGTGCAATGCGCGTGTCCAGAGACTAGTTATAAATAATAAGTTGTCCACGTGGACACATATATACCTTTAAAATACATTATTAAATAGTGCAGAGAGGTAATAGGTCCTCCCCAAAGTTTGGGATTGTTACAAAAATTTTGGTCAAAATTCAGATATATTTCGAACCCTTTTCCCTTTTTTTTAACCTCCTCATATTTTATTTTTGGTAAAATACATAAATAGATACTTAAATTTTGCCTCAAGTATCCGTTTGATACTAAAATTATCTATCCAGTGATCATCTAGATAAATTAACTTAATTATAATGTCTCTTCAACACAAGTATCTGATGCAGAAAATTATGTATGTGAAAGTCAATTTTGAGTACATGATATCTTATGTTTATCTGTATTTTCTCTTCTTCTTCTTTTTTTATCTTGAAAGGACCTTGATTTTACTATTATTTTTCACGTTTTGTTTCATAATGTATCATATTGTGAACCTTAAGTTTTGCTTATGAGTTATGACCATCTAAGACATGAATTGCACTCGTCAATAATAAGGCAAAGTAACAAAATAACAAAATTATTTTGTATGAGAGGAAATTGTCATATGAATACTTTTTTTAACAAGGGGTATTCAAGTTCATTGTCACATGAACGTCCATTTTTTCAACTCAGTCGGGCCTGAAGAGATTTAAAAAAAATGGATAAGGTAATTTTTTAAAGGTTACTTTGTATTTTTAGAAGGTAAAATAAGTACTTTAAGATTATTATTTTTCTAATTCAATGAGTTTGTTAACAAAAAAGTAATCATGCTTTAGATAGATGACAAGTATAAATGCGTCACTTTTTTAATGAGGATATATCACCTACAAATTCCGAGGCAAATACAAATGAAGGAGAGAGAGGCGAAAAGAGATATTTCTGAGCTTGCAAACAAAAAGCAAAATGGTTCTGCTAAAATACCTTCATTAATTTAAATAGACTCAAATCTCCAAAATGTGAAAACAGATTAATAAGTAGGAGGAAAATAAGTAGCAAAAAGATTAATGTGAAAACAGATTAAAAGGAGGAAAATAAGAAAAGGAATTTATCCATTTTTACCTTGACAGTACTAACTACTACTTGGGTTGTGTTTCACAAAATCGGGTAACTCATAATAGAAGGAAGAATTCTTGTTAAGAGGTTTGTAACTTCATACTATCGGAAAGGTAAAATTTAGTTCCCTTGCTTGTACTTATTCCTTCTGGGGTTTTATTTATTTATATTTTAATTCTGCCAAAATATAAAATAGGAGTCAATATTTTAAGTAAACCATCAACCAAAATATGTCCAAACTTGTTTGGCATTGAGACGTTGTTGTTGATAGACAAAAAAATGCCAGCGTGGCAGTGTCATGTCTATTCCCACACAGTTGATCGACCATATACAGAAAAGTTGAGAAATGTTTTTTCCCTGTACCGAATACACCTTTAATTCAGGTCACTAAAGTTATAACTGAAATGTTTATTGATTCTCTAATATAAATGTAACATTGTTTATGAAAAATCTTGCATATAAAAATAGGAAGGTTTTTGAGAGATCTATAGCGATCAAAGTGTCATTCAACCTATAAATGATCATATGTCTATAGCATAGTATGAAAATAACATTTTCGACATCTTTTGGACTTTCCTTTCTTCTGTCGTTTCATTATCCAAATTGAAACAAACAAGAATATCATAATGGATGAAATAACCACTGGAGTAACAATATTTAGAACAACATCCTTAACCTTTGATTCTTTTCCAGGATTAGTAGGGATCTCCAATAGTCATAATACATATATTGGATCCTAAATGTCACCCCCCGAGTCTACACCCTGGACGTGGCCGGCACTTGAAGACCATTGCTGGCCCCAAGCGAACCCTTGGCCTGGCTTTCTTAACTCAGTGGAAACTTAACTCAACAGAATAACTCAATGCAATGAAAAGTCATAAAACAACCAAACTGATAAAATCTGGCCAAAAGGCAACTCGAGTCTCAAAATAAAATATTTACATATATACATGCATAAGAGACTCAATACTAACTGACTGACTGTCTATGAAGCCTCTAAAATACTGAGATGGATGTTGGGACAGACCCCACAACATCCTAACAAAAACAAAACTAAGAACACAAAATAACAGAGTCCTCCGAAAAATAAGGAGGCTCACCACCGACTCTGAAGTGCTCAGGGCTCACCACCGACTCTGAAGTGCTCAGCTGGATCAACGACGTGCTGGATGTTGATCCGGGGTACCTGTGTCTGCATCGTCATAAGATGCAGGCCAACTGGCATCAGTACATTGAATGTACGAGTATGCGAGCTGGAAAGCTAAACCACAACTTAAGCTTAAGAGGAGTACAAAGGAATTCTTACCTTGGCTCTGCTCGACTCATGAATAACCGAACTCAATATAAAGCAATAAGACACATGCAATATATATAAAGCTTGTAAAACAGTGTAAACAACTTAGTTCGTTAAAGATAAAACAATAACAAACTCAACTTTACTTATATAAAAGTAATATAACTTTAGTGGGAGATTCTTTAACCGACAACCACCACTATGAGCCCTAGTGGTGATACAACGTTTTACCTCACGTTGCCCAAGGACCATCCTATACCTTGCCGTGATATAGGACCTTACTTTAACTTAGTGGATCCACTAGCTTAATCTTACGTGATCATCTAAAAAGTATGACCCGTTAAATCCCATGTTTGGCTACATGGTTCTTATGGAGAGTTGAGTTAATATGAACTCGCTTCCCCAATTCGGTGCTCAATACTACTCCCAAAAATACTTTGGCTCATAAGCGTTTTAAACACAAACTTCTTTCTTTTAGTTTGAGATAATTGCTCAAAACTTAGCCCAAAGGCTCTTTTGGAAATCATAGTTCCTTTCTTACTTCAAATGTAAAAACATTTATAAACTTCTTTAGGAATACTTAGTTCCCTAATAACTTTTGAGAAATGAACTCAATTCTATACTCTTTACTCAACTTGAAACTTGAGCCTTAAAGTGAAGGTAAAATGTTCAATAAAGACTCTTGAAAAAAAACTTTAAAGACTTGCTTCTTAACTTTTAAACTTGACTCTTACTTCACTTGACTTGGATCCTAACTTTCCTCGAATTGGATTATGAATTCAAGGTGTATGATCACACGTTTATGGATGAGTTTGGGATGTTAAGATGTACCTTAAAGTATTGGAAACAACTATAAAACATAGGTACTTTACCAAGGAACATGTATGAAAAAGTGGGGAATGAAAGGTAAAGGGAAGGATTGGCGTCCTTGGCGCTCTAAGAGGCGCGGGGCGCCAGCCCTCCACTTCAGAGGGGCCTGCTGGGCGTTCTGCCAGGTGCTCTGCCCCAAGGGGAAAGTTCAGCGTCCCTTTTTGGGGTGTGCTGGCTGGTGCGACTGCCCAGCCCTTTTCCCCCAAAAATCCGACTTTTTTCCCCTTTGTTTCTTTCCAACTCTAAACCCTCTCAACCTCAAAGGTTCCAGCAGCAAACACTTAGAATCATAAAGACCCTTAATATACAATAGATTCAACTCAAAATCACAACCGGAAACATGTACTAAACCAACAAGAAACTTCAACAACACAACCACAAGAATTCAACAACCACCACAAATCTTTCTTGGAATTAAAAACGAGTTTGGCGTGTGGGGGAAAGAACCAGCCCAACACTATGATCTCACATACAAGAGATTCAACTCAAAAACACAACCAAATCATGTCCCAAATCAACAAGTGACTTCAACACCACAATCAACAACACAACCAACAACTTCAACAAACATAATCAACCTTTTCTCGAAATTAAACGAGTTTGGCGTGTGGGGGAAAGAACCATCCCAACACTATGAACTCACATACCTAGTAGGGATCACCCCCGACAATATCCACGACGATCTTGACAAATCCTTGCTCCTTCTTCTCTTTCTCCTCTTCTTTCTCTCTTCTCTCAAAAGCCCTAACTCTCACTCTTTAAAATGGAACAAACTGATCTAAAATCAGTCTAACACTTTAATATAACCAAAACAATTGATTAGGGAAAAGATCAAAATACCCTTAAAATTTCTGGACGGACTTCCCTGCCAACTGCCCAACATCCAAAGGGCATAACTCACTCATACGAACTCGAAATCGAGTAAACTCGGTGGCGTTGGAAAGATCAATCCAAGGGATTTCCAAACATATCTAGAACTACACCTAACTCATCCTGAGAGAGGAGTTATGACTGTTCAAAGTTGGCCAAAAACTCACCTTTTTCCCATACTTAACCAAATTTCCAGATTTTTAATTCCTTCCAAAAAATGACTATTTCCAATTTCCAGCTTCTCTATAGTTATTTCAAATTGTCTGATGCTACACTAAACTTGGCTTCAAACTTTAACTTTGACCTCCAACTTTCATAGTGCACAAATAGACACTTTAACTATCCAACTTTTAAATAAATAAACACGCGATTTTTGCAACCAAAGAGCGTGAAATGCAAATGCAACAGCGTGTATTAGTGAGCCACTCAATGGCTGACAACTAATTAAATATTTTACACGTCGATTTTAGAACTAAAAATAAAATCAAAACTTATTTTAATTTGTATCCAAGAATCAAAATTAATTCCTCCTAATCTTTTCCTTTTCTTCATGTTTTTTTATCCTCTTTTGTAATCCCGAAATAGCAATTCTAACGTGTTCAGTATAATCAAGTCCACACCACCTAAAAAACTTGCATCCAACCTGTTTAAGAAGAACAAATTCACTATCAAAATTGAATCTTGAGAACTAAAATTTAAACAAAAAAAATGTCTTAAATGGAATCATACCCGACCATCTTCACATTCAAGAAACCAACGACCTGGATTGTTTGCAGACCAAGAAATCTTCATTATAGCTCTTTTTGCACAATGACAAAAAAAATTTAGAAGCCATTTGCACTAAATATGAGCAGAAATCGTTCTAAAGAGAGGAAAAAATCTTGGTTTGAAAGAGGAGGAAAAAAATGAGATTTTGATTTGAAAATATAAAGATATATATAAAAGGGATTCATTAAGGGTAGAGTTGTCATTTCAACATTTGTTTTACTGTTGTGGCCTCGAAAATTACTCCTAACGCGCGCAAAATAAGTGTACATCACGCATTTTGCCAACTAGGACTCGCGTGTTTATTTATTTAAAAGTTGGATAGTTAAAGTGTTTGTTTGTGCACTATGAAAGTTGGAGGTCAAAGTTAAAATTTGAAGCCAAGTTTAGGGTACAATATATGTATTATGCCATCTCCAATATGTGCATTCTGCAAAGACCTTTATTCCCGAGAAATGATTGCAAAGTGGAATTTGCAAACATGCCACCACTCGGTATTTCACCTTCTAAATCATTAAATGAAACATTAATGCTTTTATGGTATGCGAGTTTTTCCAAGGACTTAGGAATAGTACCTGACAATGCATTAGACAAATCCAAGTATTCCAAGTTTATCAAGTTGGCTAATGATAATGGAATTTTACCAAAAAATGAATTGTTCGATAGGTCAAGATACTGCAGGTTTTGGAGTTCCCCTAATCTGGTTGGTATCACGCCTGAAAAGTGGTTACTGGAAAGATATAGTTCTACGATGGCTTTCAGTTCTCCAATATCTGAGAATTTTGATGAAAATTTATTATAACTCAAATAAAGCTCTTGTAGCATGCTAAGATTTCCTAAGCATTCTGGAGTTATGTAGATATAATTGAACCAAATTTGATAAATGGCATACCGTCTCTGGAATATTTCCCTGCAATTTATTGTTATTTAGATACAGCCCTTGGAGTTGTTTAAGCTTACCAATCTCAGGAGGAATACTTCCCATAAAGTTGTTTCCTTCAATGTCTAGGGATGTAAGACCGCTCATGTTGCTTATGCTTGTGGGGATGAGGCCTCTGATGTGTGCATCTCCTATATACAAACTTTCGATTGTAGATGAAAGATTCCCAAAAGAATTGGGCAGAATGCCATTCAAAAGATTGTTACCGACTTGTAGATATTTCAACATCTTACAATCTGCCAAAGAATAAAAAAATAACAACTCACGCTCTCTTGGTTCATTGGTAGTTGATTATGATGTAGGAATAGTTCTCGCAGCTCACGAAGATTTCCCAAATTGTTAGGAATAGTTCCTGTCAGAAAGTTATCATTTAGCGCCAGTATCTGAAGCTTGGAAGCATTTGTTATGAACAATGGAATTTCCCTTTTGAACTGATTTACTCCCAAGTAAAGTCCTTCAAGGTTTGGAAGATGAAGACCTGTAGTGGTTGGAATTCTCCCCGTGAGGTTATTGAAACTGAAATCAATCCGTTCCAAAGAAGCTATGTTGAAAATAGCCTTTGGAATTTCACCAATAAGATTAAAATTTTGGGCAAAGTTTAATTCCCTCAAATTTGATAGCTTCCCTAATTCCGGAGGAATTCGCCCCACTATGCGATTGTTTCCACAATAAAGATTATGCAGAGTGGAAATATTTCCCAACGAAGTGGGAATGGTCACTTTTATTGGATTATGGCCAATGTAAAACTCCTGGAGTTTGGATAAACAACCAATATTTCTGGGTATGTCTCCAGTTATATTGTTGAAAGATATGGACAAAACTTTGAGCTTTGTGAGTTGGCATACGTTGGAAGGAATGCAACCAGAATTTGGTTGTCATGTATACTTAATAAGTTGAGATTTGAGACAATATTTCCTTCATCAAGCAAGAGAGGACCGAAAAGGCTATTGTTTGGCAAAGATACAAAAAGTAGAGACGAGATAATAAACAGTGTTGCAGGAATGGAACCTGTTAATTGATTATCTCTCAAGGACAAAAATGCAAGCTGGCTCAGATTACCGACCTCCTTTGGAATGTTGTTGTTGACTCTATTCCCAGACAAACTGAAGTTCATCATTTTTGTGGCATTTCCAACAGAAGGAGGGATTATACCGGTGAGGCTATTATTCCTGAGATTTAAGATGCTCAGTTTGGGTACATATGATGGTCCTCTCCACATTTCACCATTGAGTTCATTGAAAGCCAATGAAATTAGTTGAATTCTCCGGTTTTGAAATAGACTTATTGGTATACTTCCGTTGAGCTGATTGTTTTTAACGTCAATCACTCGCAAGCGAGGCATTTGGTCAAGTCCATAAGGGATGCCACCGTGGAAGCTGTTGTTCTAGAGATTGAGACTACTGAGGAAGGACAAATTGGCTAAAGACGGGGTAATTGTGCCTTGAAGTTGCAAATTAGGAAGAGCCAAGGCCATAACCCTTTGCCTTTTTGGAGTGCACGTGACACCGAACCAAGAGCAAAAAGAGGTATTTTTTGATAAGTATGGTATTTAGGTATTAGTTAATGTATCTACTAAGGGTTATTTAAGTAATTGTATAGGTATAAACTCTTGTATAAATACCTAAATATATGATCAAAGAAGGTCACGTTGGGTTCTACTTTACATGGTATCAGAAGCCAAAAAAAAAACCCTTAGGTATGCCAGGAACTTCAGCCGCTGCCATTGTGTCTGCTGCGTCAGCGACAATGCTGCCATCCCTATCGTTTAACCCTATGCATCAATTCTCAATCAAACTTACTTCAATGAACTTCTTACTTTGGAAAACTCAATTTCTGCCTATGATTCGTGGTTATGGATTAGAGCATCATCTTGATGGCTCTCAACCAATTCCAGAAATATTTCTTTGTGAAAATCAATTGAATCCTTTGTATCAGAATTGGGTACGTCAAGATCAAATAGTTTTGAGTTGGATTGTGGCCTCTGTTTCAGAGAGTGTGTTACCACAAATAGTAGGTTTTGAGACGTCTCGTGCAGCCTGGGAAAAACTAATTTCGGCGTATGCTACGACATCGAAGTAAAAAATTCTTGAATTGAAAAATCAGTTATACACTCTTCGTCGTGGTTCAGAAAGCTAAGAGTATCGCTGATCAATTGCTGCTTTACAACATCCCATTAATGAGGACGATCTTGTTCAGTATGTTAAAGGTGGTTTAGGTATGTCTTATTTCTCTTTTACACGGTCTATTGACGGGACACAAATTGATGTATCTTTTGATACACTATATGGTCTCTTTTTGACGGAAGAGAGACAACTGAAGAATGAAGAATCTGCAATAATTGTGCCAACTGCTCACTATGGAATGGCTCAACCTCAGCGAGGGAGGGGTCGGGGCAGTGGCAATGGCAATGGCAACCGAGGACGTGGCAGGGGTGGCTACTTTGCTTCTCCATCACCACCTGGTCTTGGGCTCTCTACTTCAGTACAAACTGCTGCCACAAACAACCAATTATATAATCCAGTCACGCAACCAGCACCACTGGATAATTCTACCATCAGTTGTTATAATTGTGAAGGACTCGGACTTGTGTCTCATGTTTTCCCTTCACCGAGGACCGGTAATGCTAATCGTGGTGTTAATAAACCATCTTCTAATCTTGCTAGCACCTCTTCACAACCCTACCAATCTTGGCTTATGGACAGTGGTACCACACACCATCTTACAGCTAATCTTGACAACCTCGCTATTCACTCTGAATATCAAGGTCCCGAGGAAGTTGTTCTAGGTAATGGTTCTAAATTACCTATCTCTCACATTGGTTCTTCTTCTTTGCATGTTCTAGGGGCTTCTTTCAATTTAAACAATATTTTGTGTGTTCCTACCGCTAAGCAAAATTTAATTTCTGTTAGTTCTTTTGTTAAGGCTAATAATGTTTTTTATGAAATTTTTCCTGACTATTTTCTTGTGAAGGATTTGGCAACGAAGGCTCCGTTGTTCAAAGTCTCAAATGAAGATGGTCACTATACCCTTCTAGTTTCTCCATTGCAGTCTCCTGTCCAGTCATACAAGGCCGACTCAACAAGATCGGGGGCCTAAAGCCAAACCTTAAAGAGAGGCCCTAATATTTTGAGAAGTACTTTGTTTCTTTTTATCTCTTTAATAATTTTATTCTTGACTTCACTTGCCGATAAGTTTAATAATTCACTTTGTATATTATGTCCAAGGTAATGACTATGTATTTCCTCATGCTTATTCTTCAAATATGTTCTTGCATAGTTGGATCAAATTTATTAATTATTTCAATTAGGCTTTAAAAATTACCGTTTCTATTTTGATAGATCTTTCTATTTGTTCCCTTAAATGCTAAATTATTTTTCCAAATAGTTTTGATCACGTCAATATATAATTCTGGACAATACATTTCTCCATTGCACTTTATCTCTATCAATTTGTTCCCGCACAGCTTTATTAATTGTTTTTTAATGCAATCTCATTTCTAAATCAATACATGAGCTCATATTATTAATAATATGTTCATTGTTTACTTCATGGACTGTGAGCTTAACACTAAGGATTTCTCCACTCATTGCTACCTTCACTAGCTAGTTTACTATTACAAATAATATATGTTGTGCTAAATAATTTACAACAAAAACATATTTTTTTTATCCAAATTTTTAGAGTAGATTAATCATTTTCTTTCATGCTTTTCTTCATTTACCAATATTTGAATATAGCGTGTTGTAGAAAAATATCGTAGTATTTATCTCGTGGAAAATTTATATCAGTCATTCTAAATGGTCCTTTTTCTACTAATAGATCTC
>JAJOOS010023882.1:0-33536 GCA_029582725.1 Solanum chiquidenum
TCCATATTAATAAATAATTTTCTTATAATATGATCTAATGTAATATATTTATATTACAGTTAAATGCAAAAAGAAAGAAAAAACTATTACCGGATCTTTTAAGTGCACATC
The DNA here is from genome assembly GCA_029582725.1 of Solanum chiquidenum. Lineage (NCBI taxonomy): Eukaryota > Viridiplantae > Streptophyta > Magnoliopsida > Solanales > Solanaceae > Solanum > Solanum chiquidenum. The sequence continues at coordinate 112 of JAJOOS010023882.1, forward strand.
AAACACACTCGGCCGACGATCAAATTCCATATTAATAAATAATTTTCTTATAATATGATCTAATGTAATATATTTATATTACAGTTAAATGCAAAAAGAAAGAAAAAACTATTACCGGATCTTTTAAGTGCACATCAAACACACTCGGCCGACGATCAAATTCCATATTAATAAATAATTTTCTTATAATATGATCTAATGTAATATATTTATATTACAGTTAAATGCAAAAAGAAAGAAAAAACTATTACCGGATCTTTTAAGTGCACATCAAACACACTCGGCCGACGATCAAATTCCATATTAATAAATAATTTTCTTATAATATGATCTAATGTAATATATTTATATTACAGTTAAATGCAAAAAGAAAGAAAAAACTATTACCGGATCTTTTAAGTGCACATCAAACACACTCGGCCGACGATCAAATTCCATATTAATAAATAATTTTCTTATAATATGATCTAATGTAATATATTTATATTACAGTTAAATGCAAAAAGAAAGAAAAAACTATTACCGGATCTTTTAAGTGCACATCAAACACACTCGGCCGACGTTTCTTCTTCTCAATTGATGCCATTCTAATGAAATATTTTTGAGCATGGCTAGCTACTTGTGTTGGAGTTCTCGAAGGTACATAATGTTTGGATATTCCTCTCCAATCCCCTTTTCCAACCTTCTCCAATCCAATTAAGAAATAACGATGTTCTTCTTCGGTCCAAGAGGTTCCTAAATAAATTTATATAGAATACTATCAAAAACAAAAATCAAAATAACCAAAACATGAACAAAATATACGAGAAAAATAGAATTTTTTTTCTATGTCTGGAAGAATGAATTGACAATAAGAACTTCAATTGCACATAACATGTATAGTTAGTATACAATTATCTATTTTTTGGTTTTAGATCAATATTGGAGCCTGACTAAATTTAGAAGTCTGACTATCCAAATTCAAAGTCACAGCGCTCTAAAGACAACTGGAGTACTCGAAGTATACTTAGTACATTGAGCTAAAGCGCTCTAAAGACAACCGGAGCACTCGAAGTATACTTAGTTATGCACAAGCACAAGATCATTAATGTGTATATGTTATTCTTGGATAGAAAATATATTGTAGTAATTTTTATATGAGATCGTGCTAATAATAAAAATGAAATAGTATTTAGTTAATTGTAGCATTATCTCTAGGTATAAATATTTTATGTGACTATAAAGACTATTTTAATATAGTTATATTAAAATATCAAATAACATTATTTCGATATCATTATATAAACTTAAGTTTTATTATTATATATTTTTCATTAAAAATTTATATTTCGATATCATTTTATAAACTTAAATTTTATTATTTTAACTTTATTGTTATATATTTTTCATTGAAAAATTATATTGGTTAAATTCATATGTTAGCATATATCCTATCTTTCCTTCATTGTATCCTCATTTATCCTACCTCTCCCACATTGTATCCGCATATATCCTAGTCCAGGGGCGGAGCAAACCTAGGGTTCATCCGAACTCCCTTCGGTGGAAAATTTCACTATTTATACATAATTAAAATGATTTTTTATGTATATATAATAGATGTCGAACTCCATTCGATTAGTTGGTGTGTTTAGTTTTTCAGATATAATTGAACCCCCTTATTATAAATCGTAGCTCCGCCACTCCTATCTCTCTCTCATTGTATATACCGAATATGTTAGAACTGCTCAATTTATATATATATATCAACCAAAAGAAAAGAAAGTCTAACATAACGTAATTGTGATTTTTTTTTAACAAGTAACCTAATTCAATTGTGAAGATTGACTAACCCAACCCTTTTTTTTTTGTGTGTGAAGTTAATAACAACAAGGAACAGAATTGTGAAAAGATTGACTAACCCTTTTTTCTATGTCTGATGGAAAGAATTGGCCCATCGGAAAGATATCCCGACTCAACACCGCCGTTGTGATCATAATTCGCGGCGGCGGCGGCATGTTCTAGATTTCCCAGACTTTTGCTCCTCCTTATAGATTCATATTCTCCCATCTTCATCTTTGTATCAACGTGATTTTTATTATTACTATCGTCGATTCGAACCCCAAACAATTTAATTCCTTTCGAATTACATGTTCTTGAATTATGTCCATTGTGTCCACAATGTGAACACTTCCTTGCATCTTTCGCCATACTCACCATTTTTTTTCTACGTCTTATGTTTTTTTTATCATTTACAAAAAAAGCATAGTAGACGAAGTTTTCTCGAATTCTTGGCAATACAAGAGGATATAAAACTAGAGAAAGTGCATATTTATAGGTTACACCACTGATTTTGCCGTGTAAGTTATTAACTTTGACTTTTCACCCAAAAAAGAAAATTAAAAATAATTTGTATCCTTACTTTTTTATTTTCTTTACATACATAGTACTCTATTTCTATTTAGCATAAATAGATTTTTGGTTCTTTTATTATTTAAACTTCTTTAGGAGTTTCATAATTATCATTCTATCGGATATATACATGTAACCAAATCCTATACGATACTGCTGAAGTAAAACTCCTTATTTATCATAGTTAGTTAAAAAAAATTGCTGACTTTTAGTTTTAGTCCGTAATCCAAGTTTTGTAATCTAGTTTAAAAGAATTTGAATCTTGGTTTAATATATATTTAGAAAATATATTAATAATTGTGTTAACACAATCAAGAAGAAACATGCATGTAAGGAAAATTTGTAATTTAGGTTAGGGAAATAAAAGGAAAAAATATCTATGCTAAATATATTTATATATGGATAATCATGGACTCTGTTGAAATAAAGGATTATCAAGACATTTTAAAGTGTTACTTGGGTATGAAGAAAGAAATTACAGCTCACCTTATATTGTTAAAATATTCTTGATGGCAAACTAGTAATTTTTAGTTTTTTTTTAACCATGTTTACATTAAATATGGTTAAGATTATGAGGAACTTTCACAAATAGCTACTATAATAAACTTAATTACGCTTTATAGGTATAGTTTGTATATTTACGGGTTGTAGTTATAGTTTAAGCTGTCTCATTTGTATAATTTGCGGATTTGTATAATTTACAGGTTTGTATAATTCGCGGGTATATTTGTATAATTCAGTTATTTTTGTATAAACTTGAAATAACGAATTTATACAATTACAAACATCATAAGTACAAATAGTTATACAAATTGTATAAGTTATACAAATTATATTATACAAATTCTGAATTATACAAATGCGCGAATTATACAAAACTAAAAAGCTGAGTTGTGTAATTATAGCTAAAAGTAAGCCGCAAATTATAATTAAAGTAAACTATAGCTATATTAAATAATTAACTAGTATATATTTGCTTATACGCGTAATTTTCCCTAAGATTATTCCTTAATAAATTGGGATCGGAACATGATTAATGGATATAAATTTAGAAGGCGTAGCGTCATCCATAAAAATATCATCCTATGTTAGGTAATTATTATTAATTAGGATGGTAAATACATAACCTAAATAAATTCAAACTGATAATTACAAAAAATTGCTTGTTTGTCATTATATAATTATAATGTAATTCGTAGTGTTATGTTTAACGGCACGAGTGTAGTTATATTTATAGATATATATTATTTGAAAACACATCGAAATCTTTTCCCCAAAATTCAAATCGAGAACGTCTAATAAAAACATTTTTGTCAATTGAATCAAGTGATAGTTCGAATGTCTAAAAGAATTTTACTGATAAATTGAAGGGATTGTCAATATATTATAGCAAAAGTTAATTTTCAAAAGACAAATATATTTTTTAGAAAAATAAATAATCGTATCTTTAAATAAATTATAATTTAACTTGAATTAATTAATAAATTAAATCTTTTGCCAAATCATGAGGATATAACGTGAAATTCATGATCCCCCGCAACCTTTTAAGTGGAAAAATAGGATAGACTTGAGTTTTAAAAAGTATTTTCTATAATAAATATTTACGAACAACATCAACATAGATAGTGTAATTTTATAACTGGAGTCTAGAAAAAAATAGAGCTATGTTTATGGGGACCCGCCACTTTTTTATCTCATTTAGGCATAAAACTTATACTAAAACTAAAGCATAAGTTAGCTAGCCTAAGGGGGGGGGGGGGATCTAGAATCTTGGAGATGTTTGTGGAAGAGTCTGGGATATCCTAGAAAATGTCTTGAAAGGCTTTAGAATTCTCTAGATTTATAGAAAATTTTAGAAGAGAGACTATCTTGTAAATAACTACGGGCTTGCATAGTAATTTTTATTTATATTTTAGCTCCTAGGAGAGTAGTATAAATAGAAGAACTCTCATTTGCCGTAAAACATCCTCCAAGCATTACAAAAAGCCTTTGTCTTTCTTCATTCTCTTAGTTACTTAAAGGTTACAATGTCTTTCTTCATTCTCTTATAATTAGTTACTTAAGGTTACAAGATCACAAACACATATACTTAGAAAAACTTATGTGATATTTTCTATTTTTAGTGAAATTCAACTCTTATCTCGTATGATTTCTGCTTATTTCATTGCCATGAAACCCCTTAGTTCTTTTCATAACAAACACACATATAAGTGAGCTTTTATGAAATATAGCATATTCTCACGTGATTTTATATAAAGATGTATAGTTGATTGAAACAGAATTACAAAAATATTAACTTAAAATCAAATATCACTTTTTATTAATATATTTTATTTAATTTTGAACATTCTTAATCAGATTTCTCGCTTCACCACATCACCATAACTATTTTCGGTGAACTTTTGCAACACATCAAGAACCAAGCCCAAAATATTTGAATCAGGGAAATGATTTTCGAAGTTGAGAAAACTCTAATTACCTTCAGCAAGTCCACAAGCTCCGAATTGGCATTTTGGGGTCTAGAAAATTTATCCACAGATTGCAACTAAACAAGAAATAGATTCGGCATTTTTGGGTCTAGAAATATCCACAGATTGCAACTAAACAAGAAATAGACATTAGCAGCTGAGGCAAGTAGAAAATATTTTTAGCGCACTAATTTATTGTGTCTATTACTAAAATATCTTTGAATTAGTGAAAATCTAAGTTCATGACACTAAGCTCCAAAGAAGTGTAATTACATTAGGATAGAAAAGAAAACAACGACTAAAAAACTACAAAAAAACAAACAAAGTAAATTAATGGCCAAACATGTAATGACAGAAATTGAAGAAAAAAATAATATGGGAATACTTGATGCAATATCTAATGCGAAAAATGAGTGAAGATATAAAAGATAGCCATAAGAATAATTGACAATTAAGGTTCTATAATAACCAAAAGTTCAATTAGAAGAATTGCCACAAACACCTAACTCAATGCCCTTCTTTTTCCTTGTTATTGAAGTTTTATACTCTCATACTTTATAAAAAACACAACTTTTGTGATGAAAATCTCGATTATTTCATTCTTCACTTGATTAACACATTTTGGTGTCCTCATCTCGATTGCAAATCAAATGACTGGATTTTTATTAAGATTGTCCTCTGGTTAAAAATACCAACTTTATATTTTTAGAAAATGAAAATATGAAATGTGGAGCAACTTATTTAAAGCATTACATTTCCCACTATCTCCATGCTTAAAAACCAACTTATGATGATAAAAACAATTTAGGATTCTAACTAGTTTAAGATGTAGGAACAATTTTTCGATTCGTCTTGAAAAAAGTTATTATTATGGAATTTCATACTTTATAAATGACTTTCAGGATAATATTTTTGAAATTTTCAATTTTTTTTAAAGCAAATTTGGACTCGTAGTCCTTTATTAAAATGAACTAATGGACCCAGGAAAGTCCATTAGTGAATCAAGACAATCCAATCTAAATGGCCCAAAAGTGACCATTCAGATATAAAACAACAATTCACTAGTATTGATTTCCTAATTTGATACTTCCAACTCTACATTGTCTTAAGACCAACGCCCCTTGGAAGATGCTTCTCCTTGTGACCCCTAACAATATTCTTCTCCCTTTCCTCCTTTGGGAGATTAACATTCTCCATAGGTGAGCTTCTCCAATCACATTATCAAGCAACTTGTAAAGGTTTGTACCACTCTTCTCTGATCCTTCGTGTTTTTCAATTCCCAGCTGAATTTTCCATTTTCTTTGAAGGTGTACTACCCGATATGGATGTATGAGTTCAGGAAGATACCGAACTCAGTACTCCAACTGTGAGGATCTTTGTGAGTACTCTTCTTTCCTTCTACCTTGTGGTGGTGATTGATTTCTAATTTCCTCCTTTTCCTTAGTTGAAGACGAAAAGGAGGTGACATGCTCCCGCGTTTCATTCTCTTGGTATCTTAGTTGAATGCTCGTTAATATTGCAAAACCGGTTCCTTGGCTCTTATGTTTTGCTGGTGCTTGTATCCCTTTTTGTTGATTCTCATTACTTAGATTAGTTTGTTCATACACATCCCTTTTTCTCCCAAAGATAGCTCATAGCTGATCTGTAATAATGATTAGTATTTTTCAATTATATAGGCTGAAAAGATTATTTTGTACTATCTCTATATCAATTTCTGTAGACATAATTAAAATTTCAAAATTCAAAATATGTTTTCCTTTGACCATAATACTTTTTATATTTAAATTAGTAGTTATTGTGATCTATAAGTTTGAAATATATAAATTTAATTTCAAAAGAATTAAGACTCGTATATTTAAATTCACAGTTAAATTTAGAAATTTAAATCTTGAAATTTCGCGTGTCACATAAATTGAAACAATTGTGTATATTTTGCCTGTTTAAAGCAGGCGTTTATGTTGTTTTAGATGGAAAGTTGTGGGCTTTTGTTTGGGAATTGTAGTTTACATTGATCCAAAACGGCTAAGAGAGGCAAACATTCAAATTCTTAGAATTGGAGTGCAGTTATCGGAGAAATGACGGGATCGAAAGATAATGTCAAATTCTACCTGAGGTACTATGTAGGTCACAAAGGGAAGTTCTGAAAAAATAAGAAGACTGTAGAAAATTCTTTGAATTTGATTGATGAAATTTTTGTACAATTACACTATATTTATACAAGTATATTGCTAACTAACTGCACAACTGGCTATTTCTAATTGGTCTACCTATAACAAACTAATAGATAAATACATAAAATATATAAGGAAAAAGATGCCTTAATTAAGTTTCTAGAATGAGGCATATTATTCCAAAGCCCAGAGGTTCAAATAGACCCAAGCAACATCTGAGGCCTAATACCAATAGTTGCAAATATCCTAAGGGCATTTCTTTCAATTGTGGCTACTTTCATTTTGATGTTCTGTCTTCATCTTATCTTGTCTCTTTAACTAGTAGCCTTTGGAAGAAGATTGTGGAGTCTTGAGACTATGAGTTCCAACACCCCCCCTAAAGTTGGAGGGGAGGAGGAGATGCCCAACTTATGGAGTAGAGAATGATGGGTTGGGCCAGGAAGAGACTTAGCTTGGTAAATAGATCTGCAAGCTGAGAAGAGGAGCGGACATGGGGGAGTGAAATAAGGCCGATAAGGTACTGCTGATGAACGAAATGATAGTCGATTTCGACGTGTTTCGTTCATTCATGAAAAACCAAATTTTTAGCAATGTGTATAGAAGTAGAACTATCGGAATGGAGAGGCACCGACAAACTGATCGAAACATTGAGATCTTCAAACAAACAGACCAACCAAGTAAGTTCGGCATCCACTCTTCTCATTGACCTATATTCAGCTTCAGCTGAACTGAGCGAGATAGATGCTTGCTTTTTTGATTTCCAAGTAATAGGGGAAGATCCAAGAGAAATATAAAACCCACTTACAGATTTTCTTGAATCCGAACAGGTACCCCAATCGAAATCGCAAAAAGCAAGGAGTTGGAAAGACGGTGAACTGGACATAAAAATTCCAAGACCCGGATCTTTGAGCAAGTAGCGAAGAACTCGTAATGCTTCATTGAAATGAGGAATGCGAGGATCCTGCATATATTGACTAAGATGCTGAACATTGAACTAGAGATCAGGCCTAGTATGAGTCAGGTAATTCAATTTTCCCAGCAAGTGTCTATATAAAGTTGGATCATTTAAGGGAATACCTTCAGTGGCCTTTAACTTAAATGAGGAATCCAGAGGTACAAAAACAGGAGTAAGATTCAAACAATCGAACTCTGTTAATAATTCAAAAATAAACTTTCTTTGAGAGAGAATCAATCCATGTGGTTCTCGAATTACTTCCAAACCAAGGAAGAAATGTAAATTTCCAAGATCTTTTATCTTAAACTCATCATCCAAGAATGATTTGAGTTCCTGTAATTCTTCTGGATTGTCACCTGTTAAATAGGATATCATCGACATAAACCGCAAATATTGGAAATTGAATAACTGACTTCTTAAAAAATAGAGAATAGTCATTGAGAGAATGACTGAAACCCTTGAAATTAAGGGCTGCAGTGAGTTTTGAGTACCATTATCGAGATGTATGTTTAAGTCCATAAATGGACTTCTTTAATAAACAAACATGATTAGGAGAAGGAGAAGAAAGACCAGTAGGAAATGTCATGTATACTTCCTCATTGAGATCACCATGTAATAATGCGTTGTTCACATCTAATTGAAATAGACCCCATCCTCTCTTTACTGCAATAGCTAAAATACATCGAACTGTGGTCATTTTCACCACTGGTGAAAAAGTCTCATTATAGTCTACCCTTTCCTTTTGTATATCACCTCTAATGACCAGTCTTGCCTTAAATCTTTCAATGCTCCCATCTGAATATTGTTTCACTTTATAAACCCACTTGCAAGGCAAAGCCTTTTTTCCATGAGGTAGAAGAATAACATCCCATGTCCTGTTTAGCTCCAAAGCAGCTAGTTCTTTACTCATAGCCTCCTTCCAAGCAGGATCAAGTATTGCATGTTCATAGCTTACAGGTTCATGAATATTAGAGACAGAGTTGAACATAACCTGATTAGTAGAGGATAGGTCTGTGAAAGAAAAATAATTAGGAGTGACAGGACTAAGAAAATAGGAGGAACTGACATCTGTGAGTAGTAAAGCATTGTAAACATGGTCTCTAAGATAGGAAGGAGTCCTAGTATTCCTAGAGGACTTTCGGATAAGAGTATCAATAATGAGACTGTGTTTGGGAGAAGTTGGACAAGGGCTGATAGGAGACTGATTAGGATTGCAATCAGATGAGGGAGAAGAAGGAGGTGTAGTACTGGAAACAAGAGGCAGTGTATCAGGGACACTTGAAACTGTAGATTCAGGTTCAAGAGTAAATAAAGGAAAATCAGAAACAGACATATCTGAGGTAGGAACTGAAAATAACTTGTGAGAGATATGAGACAGATCTGATGAAAAAGGAAAATATTCCTCATAAAAAATGATATCTCTAGAAACATAAATTTTCTTTGTTTTAAGGTTCATGACTTTGTACCTCTCTTTTCCATAAGGATACCCAAAACACACACAAGGTAAAGCTCTTGAATCAAACTTTGTTCTATGAGGTGATAAGGTGGAAACAAAACATAAACAACCAAAACATCTTAGGTGTGAGTAATCAAGTTTATCTTTAAAAAGGATTTCGAAAGGTGTTTTGTGATGTAATATAGAAGAAGGAAACCAGTTAATGAGGTAGGTGGCAGTCAATAAGCATTCCCCCCAATAAATAATAGGTAAATGGGATTGATATAAGAAGGCTCTTGAAGTTTCAAGCAAATGCTTGTGTTTCCTCTCCACTATTCCATTTTATTGTGGAGTGTAAACACAAGTAGTTTGATGGATTATCCCTTTGAAAAAAAAAATCAAAATGCAATTTTCCATCCCCTAATTCAAAGGCATTGTTTGTACTGATTATCTTGATTTGAGAGTTAAATTGTCTTTCAACCATACAGATAAAGGATTTAAGAATGGAGAAGGCATTAGATTTAGAACTAAGAAGATGAGTTCATGTAGATCTACTAAAGTCATCAACAATGGTTAAAAAATACTTGAAACTATCATGTGTAGGAGTGTTATAAGGACCCCAAGTATCCACATGTATTAATTCAAAAACTGATTTAGTAGAAAGGACACTCTTAGGAAAAGGTAATTTAGATTGTCTTTCCATAGGACAAATAATACAAGGAGAAGAAAATTTGGAACAAGTTAAAGAAGCTGGAACAAAATTCTTCATATTACTCAAAGGCATATGGCCTAATCTATAATGTCATAGCTTTTCTTTTACATTGGAATCAAAGAAACTAGAACAGGAAGTAAAGACATTTGCAACAGAATTGGAAGAACATAAACTAGTAGGCTTAAAACTAGATAGACTTTTTGTAGGGAGAACTTCTGTATCACCATGACTGGGAATAGAGAGACTCTTGGTAACTGCTGGTTGAATAGACTTGAAAATATATAGACCTCTATGTTCCTTACCAACCTCCAGAGGTCTCTTCAGTGAAGGGCCCTGCAACATAAAACATTTGGTAGGAGTAAACAAAAAGTATTTCTGAAACAGTTTGTGAATAGACAATAGATTGCATTGGAAAGATTGAATATAAAGGACATTGTGAAGAATTAAATTAGGTAAGAGTTCTACAAATCCTGAATGAGTGACAGTAGCTCTATGTGAATTAGGAAGAGTAACCATAATAGGTTTAGGTAAAAGATTGATATTAGAGAAAAGAGTTCTATTAGATGTTATATGCTCAGAGACTCCACTGTCTAAAATCCATGAAATACTGCCAACTAGAGAAACATTTGAATTGCATAACTTGGGTATACCTTCATAAGTGAGGTTAGCAGAACCTTCAGTACTTCCAGTTTGGTGGTTCATTTTCTGTAACAGCTGCAAGAGTTGGGTAACATTTTCCTGACTAAGTGAAGCTTGATCTGTAGAACTTTCCACACTTTGACTGTTCCCCTCAGTTGATTTGAAAACATTGTTAGCATCATGACCTTTTGGGTATCTCTAATTCTTAGTGAACTTAAAATCATCAGGGAAACCATGAAGTTTGTAGCATTGTTCAATGGTGTGACCTGTCTTTTTGCAATAGTTACACATGAGGTTGTTTTTCTTAGAAAAATTTCCTTGCTGAGATTTATATTCATCAAACCTCCTATTTCCTGAATTCCCAACAAGAAAAGAAGCATGGATAGTTAGGAATAACATGGATTTCTCTCTGTTTTTCATGTTAAATTACTAGAGAATATGCTTGACCAATGGTAGAGAGAGGGGAAGACAAGAAAATATTACTTCTAACCCCAATGAAAGTATCATTTAAACCCATAAGAAATTGAAGCAGGCTTTCATCTTGATGAGTTTTGAGACCTTTTTCTTTAGCACCACAAACACAATCACAAGAACATGCAGAAAATGTGTTAAGAGCATCAAGCTCATCCCATAGACTTTTCATCTTGGTGAAATAGTTAGAAATGCTAGAGTTTCCTTGTACAACAATATTCAAATCTTTTTGTAATTGAAATAATTTTGCTCCACTAGCCTGACCAAATCTGTCTTCCAGGTCAGACCACAAGACTTGCACCTTTGGAGTACAAAACAGATTCAACAATCTCTTTTGAAAGAGAGTTCAACAGCCAAGATAACACCATATCATTGCATCTCGACCAAGTTTTTTAAAGATTGATATCAGCAGGAATATCTAGGGATCCATCAATGAAACCTAGTTTGTTCTTGGCTGATAGAGCAATGATAACCCCTTTTCTCCAGCCACCATAGCTCTTACCATCAAAGGTGGTGGAAACCAGGTTCATACCAGGAGAATCTGAGGGGTGAATGTAGAAAACATGTGAGGGATCTACTGCATTAGTTGCAAAAATTCCATCACTCTTTTCAGTAACACTTCCAGAAGATATTTGAGCATCTCTCATGAAGAAGAGTAGAACAAGCAAGAAAGCAAAAGCTTAAACGAGAAAAAAAAAGGAGAGAAAACTAGAAAAAGATTGTTACACCTTCTCTAATACCATGAAAAAGTAAGAAGACTGTAGAAAATTCTTTGAATTTGATTGATGAAAATTCTATACAATTACACTATATTTATACAAGTATATTTCTAATTAAATGCACAACTGGCAATTTCTAATTGGTCTACCTATAACAAACTAACAGATAATTACATAAAATATATAATGAAAAAGATGCCTTAATTAAGTTTCTAGAATGAGGCTTATTATTCCAAAGCCCAGACGTTCAAATAGACCCAAGCAACATCTGAGGCCCAATACCAATAGTTGCAAATACCCTAAGGGAATTTCTTTCAATTGTGGCTACTTTCATTTCGGTGTTCTGTCTTTATCTTATCTTGTCTCTTTAACTAGTAACCTTTGGAAGAAGATTGTGGAGTCTTGAGACTATGAGTTCCAACAAGTTCGGCCACGAGTTCTTAGAATTCGAGTTTTGTCCCAATGGAAAGCTCTATTATGCCAACAACTCTAACTAAAAAGTGATACCATGATTCGTAAAGAGATTTTCCTTACCTTTGATGTTCTCAAAGAATACCGTCGTATTGTTGCCGATAGCGAGGTATTTACCATTTTTTGAAACATTTTCCCTTCTCTTCCGCATTTTAGGTTTCGTTCCTTTTTTTATTATTATTATAGAGTTCAAAGGAGTAAACAAATTGGGGGCTTTATCTGTGTAAATTATGAAGGACGATGATAACAATTAGCCTGAACCGGATAGCAGGCAAGAGCTTGAGATTGTGATGGAAAATGATCACATATAATGATTATTTACATGCTTTTATTTTGCTTCCAAGATTAGTTCACTGATGGATGTGCATACTCGCAAAGATCCCGAGGGACATCATATCTTCTATTATCTTCTTCATATAACAATTTACATGCTTCTGTTGTCTGAAATTAGTTCAGTTAATTTTAAACTTATAGTGGGCTAAAATGTGATACATGGTAATTTGTTTGAAAAACGGTCACAGATAAGTCAGTTACTTGACTTATTTCAACCACGATTAACCTCACAATAATGTGAATCTAGTTTAAAAGATATAAGACAAATGATAAAGAGTATGAAAATAATGTCTAAGCAAAAGAGTGAGAGTTATTACTGAGAACTCCTAATTTAGGTAGTGACCAGACAGATGCGGGTGTACTTTAGGAAACTAGCAAGCCTTGCCATTCGGATGAAAGGAATATCATCCTAATGAAAGTCTGATTCTTCCCTTATCAATGTTTCTGGCCGAATAAGAATATAATAGGTTGTTGTAACTTGAGAGCTTAAGCAATAATAGTCATGAAAATCCGATGGTATATAGGAGGGCAAAATGGGTATATATTATAGTACAATCCTAGACTAACATATTCCTAATATACCAGTCCTCATTTTGATTAATATTTTCACGTCTTGTACGTAACACATACTTATTTGTAACCGCCATACATGATCCGAATATTTTGGATTCAGTAGGTCTGGGATGCCTATCCTATCCTCACATTTTCCAACCGACCAGACGCTTGTCTCTGGGACAACATCATCTTACCACGGTATGATGGTTCTAGGATAAGATCGTTATAGACCTGGAGCAAACTTCCCAAGTTATTCTTTAACCTCTTGTTGAAGCTACTTTTGATGACTTGGAGGAGACTAGACTTGTGATGTCATGTGTCGTCCTCTGAGTAGTTCATACATCGCGACCATATTTCTCGTCCTCCGAGTTGTCCATATGTCATGACCATATTACACCAATACATTATGCTCTTGGACGACAACCTTGCACCCACATAAAGTGGAAACAAAATGAAAGATAAAGATGCATTCGCTGACTCATATAGGGGTGTCAAATGGGCTGGTTGGGTTGAAATTGGAGATATTAAAATGGGTTGAAATAGAAATTGGATTGGTTTTGATTCGCCCAAATTTACTTTGGGCTCAAATGAGTTAGGTATAAATGGGCTTAAAAGTGGGTTGGGTTTTGACCCGCTGAATTGGACTCGCTTAATCTAATTTTTTTAAATATATTGTTATTTAAGTTATACCACAATTTGAATTTCAAATCAAGAGAATTTAAGAAAAGAAGTTACAAATGGATAGATAAATCTTAAAAGATACATTAGAATATATGAACATACATTACATCAATGCAAATAAATAGTCTTAAAACGGGTTGAAATTGGATATTAAATTGGGTTTAACTGAGAATTTTCTTAAAATGGGTTAAGGTTTGAATGAGTTGAGATTGAACCTAATTCAAATTATCTTGAGTCCAACCCTTAAAAATCTGAACAGATTGGGCGGGTTACTTATAATTGGCTCATTTTAGACACCTCTAGACTCACATCTAATATGATAACTCTATGTTCAAAAACATCACTTGTTTCTCCTTTCAAATGGTCAACATATAAGCTATAGGGTTTGATTGAAAATGTTCAAATAAATTCATATATGATGTTACTGAAAGCAGACCACAATATCCGATTCCAATCTATAGAAATGCCTCTCAACTATGAACTTATTTACTACTTGAGAAACTGCTCCATCGTCTAATTTTCAATTGCTGACTTACCTATTATAATCAGTTCCAGCAATTTTCATCTTCAGATGGTGTCACGACCCAAGGGAACACCTTAGAATTAAAGTCTTTATAAAATGCAAGCGAAAGTCTTTACTACACTTTTGTCTCAAACCATCTAAACTCAAATTGAATAAAAACCTTTGGGATGCAGCCCATATAAGAGTCTAAAACATAAAGAAAGATGACATAAATGAAATGGGTGATCAATCCTCGATGCTATGAGGACTCACCAAGTTTTCAACTCATTTGCTCCTTAGAAACTTATCCTCAAGATAGGGACTCAATCTCCAAACCCTACATTTGATTAGAATGTAGGCAACATATGCATTAGTAAAAACGTACTAAATATGTTAGCTAGCATAACATCATAAGAGCATATCATAAGGGTTAGTCAACATGAGACATAATCCATAAACATAATAAATACTTCATGAAACATCAACTATAAGCATAAAAGACAATATCATAATCATAAGTGAAGTCTCCAATCATAAGCATCATATAAGCATTATTCAACTCCTAGTCATTTACATCATAATAAGACCACTCTCAAGTAACCTCAAAGCATACTTGTGCAATGCATGAATAACATCCCATAATACCATCCAAGCTAAGTATCCCTTTTTGGTCATCTTAATCATAGTCTATATGCATAGTCAAGTCTTAAGCTTTCAATTCATAAGAGCACTACACTCCTAAGTAACCTCAAAGCATGCTTGTGTAATGCATGAAGATCATCCCATAATACCATTCACACTAAGCATAATCTTGAAGTCAACTTATTCATACTTACCATTCATTTGGTCTCATTCTTAGCTTACTTCATATAGACAAGGGAAATATCACTTTTAGTCAAGATATCAAGGACGACAACTATAACAACATCCAATCTAAGCATACATCATGTGAGAGAAACACTTCATGAGTCACCTCAAGGTATTAAGCTTGTGCAATGCATAAATAAGATCTCATACTCCTACCCATGCTAAGCTAGACATTTTAAGCTCTTCATTCATATATATCATCTCCTGTCCTTATATTAAGCTCATCACAAGAAATAAGGAAAATCACCTCAAGTCATACATGTATAGCTCATCATAAAGGACAAGGGTAATCACCTCAAGTCATGCACGTATTGAAGGGGCATATCAACTACAATCCAAACTACTCATGCTCATGCTCATGCTCATAGATGCAAAGGAAATCGCCTCAAGGCATACATATCATGAAATCATAAAGACAAGGGTAATCTCCTCTAGTCATACATATTAATGAATCATAGGTATTCACCTCCATGTTCATTTTAATGGGATATAAGTATTCGCCTCCATATTCATTTTAATGTGTAATGTAGGTATTCACCTCCACATCATCACATAAGGATCATAGGAAATCGCCTCCATGATTAACATAAAGGCTAATGGGTAATCACCGCTTGCCTTGGGGTCATACATACATAAGGGTAATCATTTCACACTCCCTATACCATGACATGAGTAATCACCTCATGTTTAACTAATTAGGAATAAGGGAAGTCACCTCACATTTTAACCATGTAAAGGTCTTTTAGGGGAATCACCACAACCTCACCACATTTCATAGTCCCTTGGACTTTAGATTCATTTTAGGTGAGAATAGACTTTCAACCTAGAATCATTCTATGTGAGAGAGCCTTTTATATCATATCATACAAATGCATGATACTATATCAAGAATTCTACATTATACATGTATACTAGCATAACTCAAGTGATTCTAACACTTTGTGCATTTAAGCACTCATAATGTAGATTAGGTAGGTATAGGCCTTCCACCACAATTCTATACTTTAATCTTCTAATCTCACTTATAGACTTTGCTCTCAAAGCCTTAACATTCATAGTTTATCATATTGAATTTACCTTCAAATCGTAGTGATCAACATTCATGAATAAAAGTCTTACTCTCAAAGCTCTACTTCTTACTATCATCATTCATACCTAGATTTCAAGATATTACAGTCACAAGCTTCATCTTTATGCAATTCTAGTCTTAGTTCACCATAAAAACTCAATCTCATTCATTACTAGTCAAGACCCATCATATATACTATAGTCTAGTTCAATTCACATCGATATTATTATATTCTTTAACAATTACTACTCATAACATCAAATCAGAAGGTTGCCTATGAACCTTCAATTTCACTTCACAAGGCATAAACCCACATTACTTGATTTCATCAATTAAACTAGGGTTAACAATGGAAAACATGTAAAATCATCGTAATATCATGAATCAATACTAAATCAACCATAAATAAGTATTATCCAACCAATTGGAATCATACCCAACTAAACCCACACATTGGAAGAAACCCTAGCTTAGATTGGGGTTCTTCTTCACAAATTGGGGGAACTCTAGAGGGCTCTATGGATGGAAGAACCCATAGATGAATAAGCTAACATACCTTATGAAGATTCACCATGAAATTGAGGAGACAAGGCAGCCCCTTGAACCCTAGACTTCACCTTCTTCTTCTTCAATGGAGTTTTAGACAGAGAATTATTTGGGGGAAGGTTGGTTATGAGTTGGGGTCTTGGGGTTTATGAGGTGGTTAATGAATTAAAACCACTTAAATAGGTCTAATAAAACAATATAAAATGACTTCACACTTAACTAACTTAATTAGGAATTACCTATACTACCCCTTACCTTGGCAGAGATTTGGGCAGGTTGCAGGCATGACCTACGCCTGGGACCTACGGTCCGTGAATGGACATATTGGCCGTCCTGCAGGTCCGTAGGTTATGGCCTGCAGATTGATTTTGAGGGCTTTACCCACGACACCCATCCACGGGGCGTGGGTCCATCTACTGGTCGTAAGTGTCATCCGTAGGTGGCCCTTTTTGGGCAGTTTTGGGTTTAACTGTTAGGGTCCTCCTTAAGGACCCTTGGTTGGTCCTTGGGGAGTCGTACCTTCACATTTAACCCCTATAACCCTCATTCTAAGTACGGGACACCATTTTACAACATTAACCCACACATCAAACTCTAAAACTCTAACTTAAGGCTCTAGAACTCTTTAGTTTAGCTTACTACTTTTCGGGGTGTTACAGATGAACTAGGTATGCCCTCTTATCAACCTCCAAGGTCAATACGTTATGAAAATGCTCTTTTCATTTGTTGCTAAATTTGGTTTCTTTGCAAAGTTGCTGGCTCATGTTCATAATTAGGTTGACTAGTTGTATTGTCTATTTTTATTCTCTTGTAACCCCATTTTCAACCACTTTCCTTCCACGTATTTTTGGGCATAATGATGTAGTAATATTATAGCAAATAAGTTAGATTGTGGCATTCCCTGTTATCAAGGGGTGCACATTAATAAAAGTTTGGGCCACATTCCGACCATGGGATAAATTATTTTCAACGATAATTGTTCTTTCAAAAGTAGTTTCTAGAAAGTATGTCTGCAGATCTTGTAATTGGACACACACTGGGAAGACTTGCAAAATGGTTGGGACATCAAAGACTGTGTTCCACATTCCTTCCTTTTACAACGCAAAAAGGAGATTACTTATCCCCCAAATGAGGAAACACGGTGAATAGATAATATATATATAGGGTTATGAAGAGGAAATTTCACTTTCTTAATGTTTCTTGGTTAGCTATTTAGTTTTTGAAATTACTAATTTAAGCAATGGCCCATAACCACCGGGTGAGTTTTAACACTAAAAAAAAGAAATGAAACCACCCATTTTCCTCATAGCTTTCATTCCTCTCCTCCATTCCCATTTATCCCCCGTCTCTCTCGTATATATCAGATGCTCACGGAGCAGCTTGCATGCTCCTTAAAATCCCATGTTGTATCCCTCAAAGACTGTTATATATAACTCAGAGAACAATAAAGAGTCAACTATCCTTGTCTTCACTCCTCAGTGAAACCCTTAAAGCTTCTTTGTTGAAAATGATTATTTTATGCAGAGAAACAGGGAAATAAATAGATATAAAAGTAGATGAAATGAATAAAGTCGAGGAGTTTCAAGTGATATATGTGGTTTGAGGTAGGTAATTAGCAGAATGGAGAACATCTAAGTTTAGTTTGGAGGGCCAATAGAAAGTAGAATTGTGATATGTTAAACAGAGAGACAAAAACCTACCTTAAAAAAGAAAGAAAAAAGAAGCTAAGGCTTGACAAAGAAGGAAAAAGGGTAAAGGCAGAATGTGTTACTTCCTATAATTATGCAACTCTTTGAATCAGGGCAATTGATTATGCTTGCAAATTATGCTTGTCTTGTTTTATCATTTTCCACCCCTATAGCCTGAGAGATTTACAGAATGTTCCACTAGAAAATGATGTAGTGCTTCACTAGTTAAGAAATATTCCTGGACAATGATTGCAGTCTAGATTTAATGGAATAACGCA
This sequence comes from Solanum chiquidenum, assembly GCA_029582725.1. Lineage (NCBI taxonomy): Eukaryota > Viridiplantae > Streptophyta > Magnoliopsida > Solanales > Solanaceae > Solanum > Solanum chiquidenum. The sequence continues at coordinate 19,060 of JAJOOS010023882.1, forward strand.
TAGGCGGTGCCATTTGTCTTTGCAACATGGAGAAGGTTGGAAAAGATTAAACTGAGAAAGATGGAGGGCTATGATGATTGTTAAAACACCAATTCTGTTTATGTGTAAGGAGATGAAATAAGAGCAGAAGAGATAATGGAAGGTTTCATTTTTTTTATCAAACTTCTTTCTTTAAATGTTAACCAGGGTTTCATTTTTTGGACAAACTTTAAAATTAGAGTGTAATGAAGGAGTTAAAGCTTTCCTTTAAGATTCATTTAAGTTATAGTTACACGGAGTAAAAGTTCACTATTAAAAGTGCAATTGGTTTAAGTTGAAAAAACACGATGAAATATATCATTTATGTTTTTCTTACATGTTTTACTTATATATTCCTTACCTGTGTAAACTGTTTGATATCCAGGCATGCACTTACGAAATTTTATTAGCTTTTTCTAATCTTTCCTTGAATGGTCAAATAAGCTTCAAGGTAATTCCATGTTCTTTATTAATTTGTTGCCTCGTTCTTCCATTATAAAAAATATTTGTTATCAATAGCCACATTTTTTTAGTTGAAATAATCAGAGAGCTTTAGAATCAAACTTGATATCGGCTCTAACTAGGGTAGGCAAGTGGAGGTGAGGTAGCTTGCTTTGAAAGAAATGATGTGGCTCAGGCTTTATTGAAACTTGTTGTAGTCTGTCAATGACGGTTAAAGAGGATTTGGTTAAATGCAATGCACAACTTGTTTGCCACAGACCATTCAACTACAATCTTTAAGCCTTCAAAGCAGATGATGAAAATACAAAGAAGTTAGAGGATCGAGAAATTTGATTTTGGGGGTGAGGTGGGGGTTGGGGAGGGGGGAAGTCCCTTCTATAAAAGAAAGTTTATGCTTTGATGGTTTCTAATGGAATTGCAATTTGTTTCCTACCCCTCCCCAACTAGATATAGAGAGTAAATGAGTCCGGAGCCAAAAGAGCCACTTTTTCTAACTAAAATGCATAAAGGGTCACTTATTTTCCCATTTAACTAAAACAGACAAGTCGTTGAGCTTTGAGCGACTAGTCCTAAATTTTAACGGATGGCCAAATATTCGTTTATCCAATTAATTATTTTTAGTAAGTCGCTGGACTTTGAGCGACTTCCCTTCTTTTTTTTTTTAAAGTGTTTAGCTGGAACTTGAGTGACTTGCAATTATTTTTCTATTTTATTTGTTTTTGGTGGTTATCCAAAATGAACTCAAAATCACGTGTAGTTTTGAAAGATCTTCTGAATAGGTAAAAAATCACATGGTTTTTTTCTTTGTTTTTCGAATATGTAAATTTTTTAAAGACAAATGCTTTTCTAATTTTGGTAAAAAAAACTCAAAAAAAACTTCTTCAAAGGTAAAAGAATAAAAGTACTTCTGGAAAGGTAAGAAATTTTATATGTTACCAGTTCTAAAACTAAAAAAAAGTAAGAAATTTTCTATATTTGCTATCTATAGACATGTGGAAGGTGCCATACGTATAGACAAAGAAAATATAAAGTTTTTGTTACTATTATTCTCGACACAATTATTAATATTATTATAAATAATAACAATTAATAACTAACATTCAAAAGAAAAATAATATTATTAAAAGAAGAATATTATAATATAATATAGTATAATAATAATTAGTAACTAATTCTTTAGCTTTAAAATAAAATAAGAAAATATAAAATTTAAAACATACATCAAATTGAGGACTTTGACGTAAAAAAAAGATGAATTTGATAGAGGGAGAAAGTTGATTTTTGAAGTATTGAAAGAGAAACAAAAATTTGATGGAGTAATTTCAAACAATTGAGAGGTTGTTGTATAAATAAGATTCGTGCATCAGTCAACGATTTGGAAATCTCGTGATTGTCAATGACTTGTAGCTCCATTGGAGCTTGCACATGAATTATTTCTCATGAATTCTGAATTCAAATTAAGAAATTGTGAACTGCTTCCCAATAAAACTTATAGGTAAATATTTTGAACCACCACCAAAAGTAAATAAACAAAAAGATAATTGCAAGTCGCTCAAGTGAGGATTTGGCTCCCCTCCATTATCCCTTTTCTTCATTTCGTTAAGTGCATATCTAGATGAGAGACATGTGTCTTATTTAAATTTTTAAGGTCAAGATTATACTCATTAACAAATATTATAATCATAGTTAAGTCAACTAATTTTGGAAACTACCCCCTAAATGTGGTAAGAACAAGATATTTTCTATAAATTTTGATATTCATTGATTTCATTTTATATTTTTTGCTTAAACATTAAATTGTACGATATTTAAAGTGAGAATCAATTAAACAATTTTTTGTGATAATAAACTATGTTCTTGAAATAATTTATATGTTAGAAAAACGAAATAAAAGATGTGAATAATTATCAATGTAGACAAAAACCTTTAAAAAAATGGAAAATAAAAAATAAAAAATAAAACGAGAAATTATTAGAACTACAAATGTGAAATATCAAAATTACCACACTTTTGTAAGAGGAGAAAGTGTAGCTACGTACTGTGTTTGAAGGGGAAAAAAAGAATGTATGTTTTAAAATTTGTTTGTTGGGTATAAAAGAAAATTCTAATATTTTAAATAAAAAATATAAAATGAAATCAATAAATATCAAATTTATAGAAAATATCTTGTTCTTACCAATTTAGGGAGTTGTTTTCTAAAATTGGTTGACTTAACTATGATTATAATATTTGTTAATGAAGTATAATCTTGATCTTAAAATTTTAAATAAGACACCAGTTTCTCATCTAGATGTGCACTTGACGAAATAAAGGGAAGGGGTAATGGAGGGGAGCCAAATCCCAAGTTTCAGTGACATGCTAAAAAAAGTAATGGTAAGTCGTTCAAAGCCTAACGATTTATTAAAATAGATTAAATGCATAAACGGTCATTTGGCCATCCGTTAAAAATTAGGATAAGTCGCTCAAGGCTCAACGACTTATTCGTTTTGATTAATTGGGAAAATAAGTGACCCTTTATGTATTTTAGTTAGCAAAAGTGGCCATTTTTGACTCCGGATTCGTGAACAAATAACACATGATTTTGCTGCTCTAAATGGCCCCTTTAAGAACAATCTCAAAGAATAGTCACTTTGAAGAAGATGTTGTCTACATACATGCTTGCGTCATTCATCTGCCATGCAAGTTTAACTTATTTACTTCAAGAGATCATAGGTTTAACAATTGAAATTGGTTCACACCACTGCACTTTATTCTTGGAGTTGTTGTGCACCATTTAACACTTGTGTTTCTCATTGTCTTGTCATTGCAGGATCTCAAGTGTTTTGTGTTCTGATGAAAGGTCTTGTATCTCTCTTTTTAGTTTTCCCTTTATCCAGCACATTATTCTGCCTAGTCTGTTGTTTGTAAGTACAAGGGTGCAACTGTACTCTTCACTTTTGATGCCGCACTCGTATCGAATTTTCCAAAAATATATTATTTTTGACAAATTCGATGATATTTTTGAAGAGTCCAAGGGTGGCACCAGGTTCTTAATTTTCATTTTAAAGAGGTGGTCTCTGGGCCAACTTGTGCACAATTCAACTACACATTTTTTTACAAATTATATATAAAATTGAAGTTTTCGAACTCCTGGTTCATGTTTACTATAAATTATTTAAAGAGTATATTTGTTATTTTTACCTTGATATGAAGTATAATTTTTCTCATGTTTTCAACATATTCATCAATATGACATTTTCACCAAAATAAAGTATGACTAAAGAAGGATGAATTTTATCATTCTGCAAGTGAATAAACCAAATTATAATTTCACATAAAAAAAGTTGAAGAAAAAAAAAATCAACTAAGTAGTAAATAAGGTCTAAACTATTGGGTTTAGTTCGTTTGAAAAGCCACAAAGTAATGGCTAGCAATAAGATCTAAACTATTTTTATGCATCATATCAACAACTATGTATTATTATTATTATTAGACTTTTAACAAGCAAGAAAATAAAACGAGAATGTTTTTTTTTTAAATAACAGCCTGCAAGGCTCATTGGCGGTTGAGCCTTACAAGGCTCATCGAAATTTGAGTCTTGTAAGGCTCATTGGAATTTGAGCCTCATTTTAGAAAACCTGATTTACACGGCGTTAAAAATTATTGCCCTTTTGGTTTCATAATTAATTGGGTTGCCCTTTTGCAATTTTTGAAAAAATTTGTTGCTCTTTTGGTTTCGGACTCATATAAAGCTAGGTCATAGTGAAAATCTGAGTCCGGAACCAAAAGGGCAACAAATTTTTGTGAAAATTCCAAAAGGGCAACTCAATTAATAATGAAATTAAAAGGGCAACAATTTGTAACGGCGTCTAAATCAGGTTTTCTAAAACGAGGCGCAAAATCATATGAGCCTTACAAGGCGCAACAGCCTTTTAGCCTTGTAAGGCTTTGCCGCCCATGAGCCTTACAAGGCGCAAGACTGTCAACGCCTTGCAGACTGTTTTTTTATAAAAAAAATTACATTTTATTTTCTTGTTTGTTATAAGTCTAATAATAATAATAATAGTTGTTGATATGATGCATATAAAACTAAACGTTTTGAAAAAAAAACTATACATATAAAAATAAAAAACTAAACGTTTTGAAAAAAATAAAATAAAAAAATAAATAACTCACAACGCTACTTGCCCCTTGAGCCTTGTAAGTTCTTACACATTTTCACTTTCACGTGAAACTTCAGTATTGAATCAAATCAACACTGTAGTTTTGCGTGATTTATTTTTACAGTGTTGAATTAAATCAACATTGTACAAGCTTCACGCAGTATATGTTTCAATGAAAATAGAAAATAAAATACTTCAATTAGTAGTCAAAAACTATTAGATAAAGTGATAAAAAAAAGTTAAAAATACTATATTAAAATAACAAACATACAAAATTTTAAAAAAATTAATTAAAAACTAACATTATAAAAATAAAAAACTAAAAGTTTTGAAAATAAATATATAAATAGTTTTTATATGTATATATTTTTTTCAAAACGTTTAGTTTTTAATTTTTATATGTATAGTTTTTTTTCTAAACGTTTAGTTTTATATGTATCATATCAACAACTATATATTATTATTATTATTAGACTTATAACAAACAAGAAAATAAAAGGCAATATTTTTATTTTTTTTTAAAAACGGCTTGCAAGGCACTGACAGCCTTGCGTCTTGTAAGGCTCATGGGCAGCTGAGCCTTACAAGGCTAAAAGGTTGTTGCGCCTTGTAAGGCTCATATGATTTCGCGCCTTGTTTTAGAAAATCTGATTTAAACGCCGTTACAAATTGTTGCCCTTTTGGTTTCATAATTAATTGAGTTGTCCTTTTGAAATTTTCAAAAAAAATTGCTGCCCTTTTAGTTCCGGACTCGTGAAAATCTACCCGTACACTCTCACTCACCTCTAGGCTCTAGGGGTGTTTTAAGGGAAAAAAATTGATGAAAAATATTTTTCCAGCAATTATATTTTTCTCAATCCTAAATATTTATTTTAAAAGTACTTATATGTATCTAGAAAAATGTGATAAAGATGAAATGAGGGGGGAATAGGGCTTTGGGGATGGCAGGGTCAGGATGGAATGTGCTCAAGTAATTATCAGATTAAAATTTTCTTTACGAAGTTTCAAATATGAAGAAGTAAGTACACAAATAAATTTAAAAGGATTCAACCTACATTATGCATACATAGAAAAAAAAAATTAATCTTTTATTAAGAAAGTCATTCTGCTAATTTTTAACAACTTCATATTTTTTTAATAATTATTTTGTAAAATATTTTTTGTATCCTTCCAACCAAATACACAATTTACAATTTGAAATCTATATTTATTTTTATTAAATTTGCACAAAAATTCAATTGCAATTTTTACAAAATTTAGAAATCACTTCCAATCCTAAATCATTGTTTTTTTGTTTTGTTTTATTTATGAAGGCAATTACAAAAAAAACATTTCTCATAATTGTCACATCACACTCGAATGCCCCATTTGAACACGAAACAGCGAAATGCTTATTCTTAAGATCACTACCATAACCAATTCCTCTCTTCTCCTTCCCCTCTCTAATATTCCCTTCATCAAAATCCTCTCAATTTCACCACTCCATTCTTCTCAAAAAATGAATTCCCCAAGGATGAGTAGCTGGCTCAACAAATTTGGTTTCGGTGCGAGAACTGAATCTTCCATAGATTCATCTTCTTCTGAAATTCCTCAAGGACCCGATCATGATGTACCCGACCCGGGACAACAGTTTGCTCAATTCGGGGCAGGTTGCTTTTGGGGCGTTGAATTGGCGTATCAAAGAGTAGCCGGGGTTAAAAAGACTGAAGCTGGGTACTCACAGGGTTTTGTGCATAATCCCAGATATGAAGATGTGTGTTCTGGTACTAGTAATCATTCTGAGGTTGTTAGAGTTCAGTATGATCCTAACGAATGTACCTATGAATCATTGCTTGATGTTTTCTGGGCTCGTCATGATCCTACCACCCTCAATCGCCAGGTAGGTTTTCAAACTTTGTCTTTTTTATAGTAATTAGGAAAATTTTGATGAATTATCTATCTTTTTTTTTTTTTTAATGAATTGGTGTTGGAATGATGTGCTTACCTAGGTCTTTTACTTTGATTGATTTATAGAGTTTGAAGGTTAGCAGTGAAGTTGATGAATTGAGTCAGTTACTCTTTTAGTTTTTGTGGCTTTATGAGTTTTTCTTACAGTTATAGTCTGTCTCACCTTTTTGCCTCAGTGACTGCTTTAAAGTCGATCGTGACAGAGGAGTGATCCCTGTCAAGGAAAACCCATTTCTGATTCCATTTTTCTAAAGAGAAGTGACCAAGGCTATGCCCAGCAGGGCAAACATTTCGAGAGGGCTTTACTTTCATCATTAGATCCCCGTATTGATAAAATAGGCAATAAGGCAAATATTTCTATCTTACACTTACCTGGTATAAATCTTATGTCAAGCTCTTTTTGATACTAATAAAGCTATTTGCCTAACCTTAACCTTCTAGGACATCATATAAGTCGTATTGAAAATTCTTGTGGAAGTGTTTTCAGAGCAAGTGTTTCAGAATAAAAATTGGGCATAAAGAAATTGTGTTTGACTAGTTGTAAATCTTTAAAGACTTTTTGAGTGTTTTGTGAGTTGAATAAAAAGTTTTCATTGGTAAAAAACCGTCAAACCTCTTTCGTAAATATAAGGATTTTTATTTGAGAACATCCTCAAACAACTTCTGAAAAAGTTCTCAAAAAGATTGGAAAAACAAGTTCTTGCAAGATTTCAAAAAATGTTCCATAAACAAAGGCCACCATATTTGGAAGGTACTGTTTTGGTGATAATATAGTGAAGGTCAGGTCTCCATATGGTAACAGCCTCATAGTGTGGGGATTGGATCCTGTCCAGTAGGCATCCCCTCCAGTTTGTCCAGTGGACCTTTAAAATGCTTACATGTGTACAGTTAAATGTTGTATGGACTAGATTAATTTTACTAATTAAAACCTTCTAACCACAGTTAATAACCTCTCTATTCCTTCTCTCCCTTCATCTCTCCTGGTGTCAAGGTAAATGCTTTTCTCCGTGAGGCAAAAACTCATTTTGTTGGTGTTACCAAATCTCTTGAGAAGAAGTAACACAAAAAGCAATGGATATATTTATGTTATGAAATTTCGAGTTGCATAGACTTAAATTAACACCAGTGGACTGCTGCAACTGATCGAGCAGAGCAAGACCATTCTCCTCCAGCACCACGTGTTTCTCTCAATATCCATGTCTTCTATCTAATTTCTAGTTAATCAACTAACATTGTTGTCGACCATCAAACCACCTTCTCCGCCTAAAGAACCCACTTTCAATTTGAAATCCGTTCTTCCATTCACTAAGCAGTTAATGGGTCAATCCAAATAGGCTGACTAAGTTTCCAATTTTCCTCAATATTGAACAATTTGATGATTTCAACATAGTCATTATAAGTGTGCAACTTGAGGTTTTCTTAAATTAGCAAATTTTTAATTTGGTATTGGGTTTCATATGTGCAATTATATTCTGATTTTTAAGAAAAAAGTAAGAATTTACTGATCTGACAACTTTGAGACTTGGAATTGGGCTCATCGGAGCTGCCATACCTGCTTGTTCTTTGGTGTTTGCTAAATTGATAATAGTCTAACCATGAGAGATGAAGGAAGAGAAGGGAGAGAGAGGTTATAATTAACTGTGGTTAGAAGGTTTTAGTTAGTAAAATTAATCCAGTCCATTCAACATTTAATTGTACACGTGTAAGCATTTTAAAGGTCCACTGGACAAACGGGAGGGGATGCCTAGTGGACAGGATCCAACCCCCATAGTGTGCATTCTTTCGAAATTGTAGCCATGAAAATCCAGGCTGTAAAATGTCTAATTAAACTTGATGTACCCAATTTGCTTTTTACCCATTATAGTATTTCATGTAAATATCATCAACATTCTCTGGTTGCTTGCTTCTGCCTTATGTTGATCTTTAAATATGAGTCTTGCTTGTTTGCTTCTACTGTGATGGGTATGCATGTAGTTTGCTTGTTCCAACTAGGAGGGTACAGTAGCGGAGTAAGCTGGAGTTGTAATTTTGTGGGACCAAAAGGCTTGCCAACATTTTTGCATGTTATTTAAGTGGTTGTGGAGATACTCTCACGATGTGGAGAAGTATTGTAAATGCTAAATATGAATGGAAAATTGAAGCAAAAGAGGTTCTACAGCCACATGAATGAGGTTTATGGAAACATATCAAGGATTTGTTGCCAAAATTCAAGAGTTATACTCTATATAAGTTGGTAATGAGCAAAAATAAAATGATGGATTCATGGATTGGACATTCCCTCTAAAAGATATATATCCAGGTCTATAAACTCTCCGTATATTCAGATGCATCCGATAGCACAGTGTAGAGAAAAAAACCACTGGAACATTATGTTAGTGAGATACTTTCAGGACTGTGAGGTTGAACGTTTGATGCAACTGTTTTGCAGACTGGCTTAGAGGAAACATTGGTAACTATACCAGCGAACTCAGGTTTTTAGACTAATAGATGGCCATGGAATACCTTGGAGAATCTAAAGGTACCTTAAGTGTGACTTGTTTGGTAGAATAGCTTAAATGAAGCATGCGTTACATTAGATAACCTAGCGAAAAGAGGTTTTCCTAAATGTACTTATGGTAGTCATGCGAAGTAGAAGCTGAATCTGTAATTCACCTGTTTCTGGGAAGTTATGTTCCTATTTTTAGACCTGTCTAAAACCAAGCAGGGATTACCTGAAAAACTTGGAGCAGGTATTTGGGGGCTGGAAAGGGAATAGAACCCAGAAGAAACTTGGGAATCTATTCCTCTATGTGTTAGTTGGGTGTTATGGAGAGAATTGTCAAAAACAGGCCACTAGAATATGCTTATCTATATCATTTGTCTTTTTTTTGTCCAAGTATGATAGACTTTATCACCTTCCTTCATAGCTATGTGGAGAAGCTTTTGCTCAGTTTTAAATAGTTTTGCAACTCTGCATCCTCATGGTGTGAATCTTAGAAGTTTGCAACTCCGCATACTCAAAACAGTTAAAATACTTGGTAAAACTCTGATTAAGCTTAAAATTTTATTGATTATCATTGGTTATCTCTTATTACTTAATCATTAATAATAAGAAATTATGTGTCTCAAGTATTTAGTTTGTGGACTCACCCTCCTCTAATAGAGATCAATACTAGCAACATTGTTGAGAATTTTTCTTACTTCATCAAAAAGAAAATAACATTGCTGTAACCTTCCTTCTAGCATTTTTTATCTTACTGCTAAAACATGCAACATTTCTCTATTTAATGTTCCCATCACCTGTATTTTCTTTCAGGTACTAGTATTCCTGCAGTTTTAGTTACGTATTATTCGAATTCCCGTGCATATGCATTCATTTTAACCTCATATTTTTGCATGCTTCTGCTCCTAATAGACAGGCAAAGAAAATCTTCACAGTTGTTCGAGGCAGATGTAGACATACTTTCTTCTCTCAGTTGCCCGGTCCAATTAGGGCAGGGAAGTCCTTTTCTTGTGGAAAGAGACCTTTCACATAATTGCATTCAAGGATAATGAACTTTTATGCATCCAAACACCACGAATAATTCCTCTCTCACTACGATTCAGTAGCTATTGCAGCCTCTCTTTACTCTCAAGTTTCGTTATTTGAAATTTTGCTTATAATGATTTGCTTTACATTCTTCAGTAGAGCTAGTTGTTTGACAGGTCAGTGTTATATCCTTCTTATAATGCATTAACAGGATGCTTCTGTTATTTGTAGGGGAATGATGTGGGCACTCAGTACAGGTCTGGAATTTACTTCTACACACCTGAGCAAGAGAAGGAAGCACTTGAATCCCAGGACAGACAGCAAAAGATTTTGAACAGGAAGATTGTTACTGAGATTTTGCCTGCCAAGAAATTTTATCGAGCTGAGGAAGATCACCAGCAGTACCTTGCAAAGGGGGGTCGGTTTGGCTCAAAGCAGTCTGCTGGTAAAGGCTGCAATGATCCTATCCGTTGCTATGGTTGAGACCTTTCCATTTGCAGGATAAAAATAATGTTAGTTGTGTCTATTCTCCTAAGGTATGGTTGTTATAGGCTTTAAATGTGCTTCTGCAGTGATGTATTTGGTCAACCCGCTTACACTGGTTCTGGAAAATCCAATGTTTGTAGCTTCACCATAGATTTGTAATGTATATATGGTTGCAGATTTGTGCCGTTTCTTGTTTATATGTATATTGATGATGGCTCTGGCCATAAATTGGAATAGTGCCTTTCAATCATATACATGTGGGATCCAAATGAGAATTATGAAAAAAACATCATTAGAGTAGTATTATATGAAACCAAGTGTAAAGCCCCTTCATAAATCATAGTAGTCGTCATCCACTGTTACACAAATATATTCGAGTTTCGGAGGGTACTTGATCCACCATTATTTTCAGGGATAATAGGAGCTGCCTCGTGCATAGGATGTTTATGACTTGTGGTAGGAGTCTTTACAATAATATTACTAAATCGTTTTGATTAATGCCACTGTAATCATAGGCTGTGGCTGTAACAACACAAAGGAAGATAGCTACTGTGGTTTCTTTACCCATGTTTCTGGTTTGTGAAATGATAAATATTTTGTAAATTTGTGTTTGTAGTGGAAGTTTTGTGTGTGCACATTATATAGGAATTTTGAGAGAAAGAGAGTTCATTTCAGCATTGGACTTATGTGCCTTTTGCCATCCACTTTTAGACAATATTTGATCCTTGAGCAACAATAGTTAACCTAAGCAATTTAGACATGAAGAGATCATTGTATAATTGTTTGTAGATGCCTTCTCTACCGAAAGAGTCCAATCACTACTAGACAATCTATAATTGATCCCCATTAATTAACCTAACAAGGTAGAATAATTTCAGAATGTCAAATCCACTCTTGTGAAAGGGTTCGAAGGCATAACATGTATAAAAATATGTTTTGATAAGAGGCATCATTCAATTATATTCCCTTTCTGTAAATACCTATGTGTCATGGAGCATCTTATGGGTACATTATGAATAAAATAGAAGGGTATCAACTATATCAGATCTTGGTTGGCTTTTCATTCCTAGACACATGTCATCTCCTGACACCAATCTCCCTCTACAAAGACCTATCCACGCGAAGCCGGCCATAGAAAGAAACATACATGAATAGAAAATGAAAGAAGAAATCCAAATTTTCTTTTGGATGGAGTGTGAGAAAGGTAGACGACGAGTACACAACCGAAAAATTATTGGGTTCCCAACAATGATAGCTGACATTTTTGATCCACTTACCTATGACATGTTAGTAAAAAGTGTCAAAATGATATAGCAAGATCCTACTATGAGTGTTTAAAATGTACAAGGCTTACTTGAGGTGTCTAAGTGAAAAATCGTGCCAACTTTAGAGGCTGCCGATGGATTCCGCCAAGATAAAATTAGAACGCAATACCTTTGGACCATCTAGTTTACAAAATATGTACATCATGTATAAATAGTGAATTCTTTATATTAATATGTGTATATGCGTGTGTGTATATATATATATACATACGTACGTACACATATAATATACATATCTATACATACCTATACATATAATACATATATTTATACATACAATGTATATACCTACACACAATATGTATACACCACATACAATCAAGTGTATATGTAGTATATACTTTGACCATGTTTAGCAAGCTAAATGGCCGGATGATATATATTGGTAACTTCTCTTAATATAACATGATATATTTCTTCTGGACCAAAAAATAATCTAGGCAAATCAGCTAGATTATGATTTTTTGAGTATTATCTTTGCACATAATCTAAGTAAATCAACTTATACCATTTAAATTCATTTACATACCAATTGTATATACAAAATATATTGATAGGAAATTTGTAATTTTATATTCATATTAGTTATACATTGAAATTTTATTTATATACTAATTGAATACAGATTATGTACACAAAATATATTGATATAAATATGATATAAAATTTGCATTTTTATATCCACATAAGTTATACATTGAAATTCTAGTTATATACCTGTTGCATACAAAACATGAGTTCCTTTAGATTTCATTAAGTGTGCCATTAAAATTAAGTTATATAACAATTATATACACAAGCTCGTGGTTGATCTTCTGAATGAATTTGGTATCAAGTTTGATAATATTGCGTTTTCTCTTATAAGGTATGAAATAGGTATCAAAACAGGGTCAATCACTTTGGCCCAAAAAAATTTAACCATCATATATAAATGAAATTCAATGATTTATAAAGTAGTGTATGATATTGGAATACTTTAATTATTGGTCTTTAATGTCATATTGTTGCATAAATCATATTTAAATTAGGGAATATACAGCTATTGAAAAAAATTCTCATATTAATTGGAAAAGAAATGACGGATTCAAACTAATTGGAAGTGAAATAAGAAATACAAATATCATGTCAATTATAGACTCCTAAACTTATGACAACTATAAATTATCATTAATCCGTTGATTATTTTGTTATTATTTTTTCCATGTTTTTTTTTATTTCTTGAACATTAAAAATGTTACATAATATTATGCTTGAACTTCAAGTCAGTGACGGAGCCAAAAAAAATTCACGAAGAGTATTTAAAAATTACACAGGTATTTTTTTTTTGGACCAATAAGTGTTAAATTTTTTTTACTTTAATGTTCATGTTTAAAAATAACTGCTCTTTTCAAAATGTGAAGACGGAAAAAAAGGCTCAACTCTACATCAAGCGAGCTTCAAACTCGCGATCACCTAAAGCTTAAACTTTCCCTATGCGCTAGAAACCACTAGGCTACAACATTTCGGTGTTTTAAGGATGTCTAAATATGTTATTTAACCATTTATCGTCTTACTTATATATGCAATATAATTTTTCGGCAAAGGATGTCCACTTGAACACGCTAAGTATAGAGTGGGATCCACCACTAATTCAAGCTCAACTTTCTACATGCATGTATAATTTTACATATAGAAAATCACAAGATATGAACGATGCATGTTTGCCTCTGGGTTGGGGTTGCTAAACTAAGTCATGCAAAATAGCCAAAAAAGAAAAAAAAATGCCTCTAAATCAATTTTTAAATTGCCAAATTGGTTTAAAGAAAGACCTAAGGATAGAAAGAAATTCAAAGGTCAACTCTATCATTTAGACAAATTAAAATATTATATGTCATGCATGTAGATATGTCTGAACACATCTTTCTTTTTCATTTTCCATATTGCATTGATGTTTTGACCACATAATCTTCTTGATTTATGAGTTAACAAGTGATTAGTGCAACATCCAATTATAGGATTCATGTATCTTCCCTCTTAATCTCTCTAGTAATCAAGATTAGTTAAATATTTATATAGTTGAACTTTGGATTAAAGGACAAAGAAATTCATGTGTAAAGAAAAATAGTGACTTATATTCCATTATTTTTGGGAATATTATGGGGATCCCAGAAAATCACAACAATATAACAGGTTTTACTTTGACCATTTACCAGCCTCACGTGCTGTTGAAAAGTCCTCCTCACTCTACAGTAATTGAAAGAATGAAAAAGGACCAAATAAATATTTACTCACTTTTTCAAATAGTTTAAATTAGTGCGATAAAAATAATTTTTAAGGTATTAAATATGAATATTAATAAAAAGTGTTCTTTTATCGATATTGGTTAATTGTTATTGTCTCATTGAATCCAATATTGTTATAGGCTTTAAGGATATTTTCAAAGAGTGCTAATTGTCACTAAAAGTATATATTTCACGATAATTAAGTTATTATGGTTAATTAATTACAGCTTAAGATATTTTTTTTTGTGTAGTGACAATAAATTCCATTTGAGTATATTCATTCAATTATATATATATATATATATATATATATATATATATATATATA
>JAJOOS010023883.1:0-21136 GCA_029582725.1 Solanum chiquidenum
TTAAAAAATAATGGCATGAATGAGCCTTTTCTTAAACGGTAATGGCATAGATGAGCCAAACTTTTAACGGATGGCATAAATGAGCCTTTTCTGAAAGTTCGATGGCATATTTGAGCCTTTTCCCTTTTATGAATCCCTCTTTTATGCTCTTGTTTTACTTTACTTGCAAATATTTAATGATAAATTGCATAGTTGAAAACTCAATGAATATACTGCAACGTAATGTGTTATGTATAAAGCAAGAAATGAAGGCATTGGAGAGATATCTTATGGTATCTAATGATGGAAATGGAGCAGCAGTATTTTCTTCTGGAAACATTTTTGAACAAAAAGAGAAGATACTCCCTCCATTATTCGACAAATTGATGGTATTTGATCGGGCATGGAGTTTAAGAAAGAAATAAAGACATTTGACATAAGCAGAAAATGAAAAACAAAAGATATGAATCCTCTATTCCAATTGTTCTTTTTTGACAGGAATCGAGAAGAAATAAGAAATATTTCAACGCGATTCGAGATGAAGTTTATAGTCAACCTCTGCCTCTCAGATAGCTTTCTTTTCCAACACTTCTATGTGGAGATAGATGTAATATTAATATGATTGATAGTTTACATACCATAAGTACTCTTAGTACAATGTTACCAAATATAGAAAAATTTCAATCTTTATGGAACTAATAGGAAATGAAAGAGTAACATATAAAATGGAATGGAGGGAATGTGCGCGCAAGTTGGCCTGGACAGCACGGTTCTCAAAAAGGAAAAAAGGAAAAAAGGAATGGAGGGAGTACCATATTTTACTAAAGTTTAATGTGCTGTTGCTTTATAGGTTACAGAGGTATAGAGTGTACACTTGGCAGTTATGGTCTACACTTCTAGTTACTTATAGGTTGGAGACTCTGGTCCTGGCTATCTGAGAATTGAAATTGACTTGCTGCCTTCGCCATTTTAAAGTTAACTGTGTTTTTTTTAACAACAATGTTAAGTACCTCCATCATCGGTTGGAACTGATTCTCTCTTTTCACCTATTTTGTCATGGTTTCAGTGGCTGTTGAACAGAACAATGGCTTCATCTATGCAAAAATATCTGGTAGTTTTGAGAAGATCAGGAACTCGGTATGCTCATTTCATTGTTGAAAAGACTTCTACCCTTTTTGCACCAAATTGTTGAGTGAAGAGTTCCTAACAGGTTATCCTTTTGTCATAGATTGTTGATCTGGTTGCCATATCAAGACTTCTAAATGCCACACTTGTAATTCCAGAGATTCAAGAAAGTGCTCGTTCAAAAGGCATCAGGTCCTGGTTAATTTGACTTAAAAAAATAAGGAGGATTTTTGTGATGCTTTATTTACATTCCTGAATTTTAAATTATATCTAATTTTTGCAGTTCCAATTTCAAGAGTTTTTCATATCTCTATAATGAGGATCAGTTTATAGCAGCCTTAGCAAATGATGTCACAATTGTGAAGAGTCTGCCACCTATCTTGAGGGAGGCTAGGAGACGGAAAGAGTACCAAATTTTTAAGCCCAAAAGTTCTGCTTCTCTAAGATTTTATACGTCTGAAGTTTTACCTAGATTGAAGAAAGCAAAGGTTATTGGACTAATATTGACAGATGGAGGATGTCTACAGGTATGATTTTTGAGCCCAGTTTCAGGGCTTAAGCACACTGTTGAAAACACTGCTTCACTCATCATCTTTACATCTAGGGACAAGTATATCTGGAGGTCGACGCAGGACATGAACAAACCATCTCAAGTGACCTTTCGTTTTATTCTTAATATGTACTACTTGCATTATTTGGATAATGTTGTCATTTTTAATCTTGTATGACTTCACATCCATCTTAGCATTCACATGTCTGCATTCATTTAAATTAGCTGCCCAACATTCACTCGCATAACCTCTGAATTAAGAATATTTCATGCTTATTTTCTTAAGAGGAGAGTTTAACATGATCATTACTGATATTTCCCTATTTAATTTTTATGTGCCTAATGCTTAGTTTGTATTGGCCTAAAATGACCAGCTAATCAAGTTCAATTTCTTCTCAGTCTGCCCTTCCTTCTAGCATGGCTGAGTATCAAAGGCTTAGATGTCGCGTGTCATTTCATGCCCTTCAATTTCGCCCAGAAATTGAAGCTCTTGGAAAGCTCATGGTGGAAAGGTAAGGAATTGAAATTTTTGTACTCTGTATTTGCCATCTTTTTTTTTTTTGATCAAGATATTTGCCATTTTAGTTATTATCATCTTAGGACTTAGTGTTTTTTGAACTAAAATGGTTTGTATCTGGTAATTGGTAGCTAATAATTGATATAAAGAATTTGTTCTCATATTGTTTCTAGTTCATAAAAAAATATTGTTTTAAAGAATTTGTAACTTACGCACCCAAGGGTGTGGCCTAGTGGCCAATGAAGTGATTGAGAGCCATGAGGTCTCAAGTTCAAATCCCAGTGGAGACAAAAAACAATAGATGGTTCTTCCCATCTGTCCTGGCTTTGGTGGATAGAGTTACTTGATACTTGTTGCTGGTGGGATGTGACAGGTATCCTGTGGAATTAGTCGAGGTGCGTGAAAGCTGGTCCGGACACCATGATCATTTAAACAAAAAAAAAAAAGAATTTGTAACTTACCACCAAAGAATGTCTAAGCTTATACTTTTAAGGTTGGAAAGACATGTCTGGTGAAAGTGTAATTTTTTCATTCCTTAAATATCATAATGTCCTGGAAGATGAATCTTACTGATATGCTTGTTTAGATCTAAGTTGCACTAAAGGTTGAAGGACATCACATGTAATGTTTCCGAAAGCAAAAATCTAAGAGAAAATGACGATGCATGAAAGTTTTAGGGAAAGGGAGAAGCGATGTTCACCCATTTCTTAAATGAAATGCACAATCTATCGAAAATACAAGCCCCCAGGCTTTGGTGTAGTGGTAAGAGCACCATGCGTGATATGTAGGTTTGGCGCGCGTCACAGGTTCGTTTCCTGCTGCAGACAGAAGTCTGGTATTTTAGTAGAGAAGGGTAGAGGGGCAGGTCCTTTATCCACCGAGTTTCGAACCATGAGCCTCTGGTCCTTTGGGATTTCTCAGTTATCTGGAAAAAGAAGTCTATCGGAAAATATAAAAAAAGACCTAATATATGAATTTGGTACTGATAACATCAAAATGCAATTAAAACTTGTATGTTCAACTCCTCAACTCTAACATCATTTAATGTATTTCCAAGATGGCCACAGAAAGACAACTTTCATTACAAAATTGACTCTCAAGATACAAATGATCAACCATAAAGTGGATAACTTCAATTGGAAATTGATGGGCACCTTATAATTGATAAACCATAAAACGGAATGAATATGTAATCTTCAGTTTCATATTAAGTCCTCCAGTAATTTACTAACTACATTTACAGAGCAGAAGAGAGAGCAAATAAGAAGCCTAGAATCAATAGTTGCAGGAGAAAATGACCACATACTAGAAGATAAAGAAAGATTCATTGTTTGAGATGAAAAAGGGAATCTTATTAAAGGAGGTTGCATTATGGTAGTATTAGAAGATGTCAGTCACAAATTTGAGAAGAAAAAGAAGATAATGATGAGAAAGAGGATGCCGAAGCACACATGGAGTGGAGCTCTACTATTTAGCGCTCAAGATCCTTAACTTGATACCCCTTTTCTCTTTTTCGCCTTTTCCTACTCTAAAATCAGATCGAATGCCCATGTTAGGTCCACTTTGTCTCTCATTGAAGTATGAAGGCAATAACTATTTAGCACTCAAGATCCTTAACTTTTACCCCTCTTTTCTCTTTTCGTCTTTTCCTACTCTAAAATCAGATTGAACACCCATGTTAGGTCCACTTTGTGTCTCATTGAAGTATGAAGGCAATAACTATTTGCTTCACATGACTCTGTCACTTTGAACAATGAGCTGATACTTCTAATAATACTAATCTTATTGACGCTGCAAAGGTTGAGGCCATTATTATGTTAAGTAAGACCAGGTGATGACCTTTTTTTTTTGAGAAAGTTAACTGGTATTATAAAGTATAAACAGAGAAATACACCAATAGTGAACTCCTGTAGTAATTATATCAAAAGTATAGTTACACTAATCATACTAATACTGGGAAGGTTGAAGTCGTTATAATATTTATGGTGAAAATTTTGTTTGGTGAATGTATGGACTTATTTGGTGGGACCATACATTTTTCTTATTGCATAAACAAGTTGTTATATGGTGTGGAATTCGATTCTCACAGAAGACAATCTAGAAGGAGGAATTAGATTGTTGTGAGTTCACATTGCAGATGCAAAAAAGATGAAGAATGTGCAGATTACTAACTGTTGCATTGTAGAGTGACTTCACAAGTATGGGCAGTGGTATTCTTCATAAGATATCAATTGGGTTCTACTTAATAGTGTGCTACTCAGTTGAAGAATAAGGAAGTACAGTGACTGAGAGGAAAGCTGTGTGGAAAGCTAGTCCACTGTGCATTTTTTGAACATTTGGTATGAAAGGAATAGGAAGTTGGTTCAACACTATGAAGAAGGGCTCAAGAAATATAAAAAGGAACTTGCTTTTTCATATATTTTAATTTGAGGAAAGAATATCTTTCATGTAGATAGTTGGATAGGCTTGACAGAACATCAAGTCTAGCCTACATGCTCACCTTATATTTTGAGATGTGCCCTTGATTTTAACAAAGAACAAATTTGTATGGTACTGGTGAAAGATATAGCTAAACACGTTAGTTCAACTTAGCACCAGATTTCTGATTTAATTCAATTACTAGTTTACCAGTACAAAAAAAGGCTAGATATGTTAATATGGACTAGGCAGTTGAGAGTTCTGCTTGGCTTGCTCAAAATTACCTACTTAGACTTAAATACACACATTTTCGCTGGCTTTTTGGTGCAGCATGGTTGGCATACATGAGGTGGATACTTTAGTAGACTTTTACCCTTCATTACATGTGCAGTAAACAAATTGAGTATTTGTATCTTCCCTAATGCAAAATTCCAGCACTTGGTGCTGGACAGTGAACAAAATGAAATTACATATGAAATGAAAGTTTATCTGATCAACTTCTTGCCTCTTTCTTTTACCTTTTCTTTTTGGGTTGCATGGAGAGTTTTTGTTTCTCTTGTCAACAGATGATAAAAATATTTATTCCTCTCTGCAGGTTACGAGCTTCAGGTCAATCTTACCTTGCCTATCATCCTGGGCTTAAGAGAGATGCCCTAGCCTATCATGGTTGTGCTGAAATATTTCAGGTTCCTAACTTTTTCTTTATCTATGTACTCTCTTAACCTGATTGGGGTTATATCCTACTTGGACTGTCTAATCAGTACATCTCCGCTGGAAAATGGAATAATTTTGGTATATTTTGGTGACTTGTTCTGGAAATTAGCTCAACAAAGACATATCCGTCTTCAAATTGTGGTGTGGGTGCCAATGCTGAGAACAGGGGGATGAATGATGATACATGACAAAACTAGGTTATTCGATTCACATGTGTAAATATAAGTTAGCATAAGTGTCATGGGCTTTCTCTTATCTTGTAGCTAGTATCAACTCTAGCTTGTGTTCTTGAATTCCCTTCCGTTCTTGTGTTGTTGGGAAATGCAAGAATTGTGCATGAGGATCTGATGGTCCTAAAGATTCCACAAACAGTTACAATTGCCAAGACCACTCTACATTGATGAGAATCTGGGATTAAAATCAGCAGCATATTCTTATTCCCTACATAATATGTTTGGTTCAAACAAGTCTTCAAATCAAAAAGGTTTGATTGAACCAATGGGAGGGGAAGAGAAAGGGGGAAGGAGACCTGTTAAGTTATTAAAAAGAAGGATTTATCATTGCCACATCCTTTTTGGCATGACAAGAGTGAGTGGATGAGAACTGAGATTTACTTCTTTCTTTTTGTCCAATTCTGGAGGTGTTTCTCCTCTCTTTTCTTCATTACTTCATAACCATACTAAGAAATTGATCTGAGTTTTGCCCAGCCCCAAATGATCAATCAAATAGATAAACTAAGGCAAAAGGACTAATCGGATACAAGTATAGCAAAGGGAAAGCATCCCAAGTGTCGAATCCCACAGAGAATAAGCACAAATAACTTCTAATAGGATTATCACCCTACTTCCTAAAACCAAACAAGAAACAAGGATGGATTGAGAACTTAAATAAAAAAAAACTAAACAATTAATTAAATGGATTAACGTATGAAGCAAAAGGCAATCTAGTTAAATTGGGGAGTGTTTACTACAGAAAAAAGAGCAGTCAGGATCTGTTTCAAGGATTTGAGGGCTCAATCTTAAGCTTGCAGCACCAGCGGCTTTGTAGATTCATAATGGAAGATGGGGCTTTGTTGAAGGAAGTTATTGTTATGACATATGAGCTTCTCAATCCCTGAATTGCCAAGCAATCACAGTTTTCTAGTATTTTTGGCATCTGGAAACATTTGAGAGCATAATTGAACTCTTTTTGGCACAACACTTCTGAAGCTGTTGGCAATGGCATAAAAGCGAGTTTTTTGGATAGACACATGGCCTGGTCAATCACCTCAAAAGGAGCATATCCACTCTTTTCACTGTGGCGCAAGACTATGAAGCCACAATTCCAAATTACAGATCAGACCACGGATGAAAAATCATTTTTAGGCGGCATATAAGTGATTGAGAAATAGTCTCTGCACACTAATTTCCAATGCCCCTCCATCAACCTTCCTTTTCTTCCACAAAATCATAATATCAGTTATTAAGGTGGAAAGTTCTGAATTACTCCTTCCATTCTATTTCCTGATGCTTCTGATTTTGTGGCCTCACATGCTATATTTGGATAATCTTTCATTTCTCAACCTGTCTTTTCAAGTATAGGTGTGGCTAATTGTCATTCATTTGAATCGTTTGAGAAAAACTGAAAATGAAAGAAAGTGATTATGATTGTAGTTCTGGACCGTGAAGTGAGTTAATCATTCTATTGATGGGAATATAAAAGAGAAGGAAAAAGAAAAAAAAGGACAGAGAAAGAGACAATATTAGCAGTGTGAAGCAAGGGAGAGTATTGCTGCAGTTAATCTGTTGAGCCTAACTGGTCTAATGAACCTAATGATGCCTTTTCCTTTTTAAACAACAACTGATATCAGGGGGTACCTTTACATGGAGAAAAGGAGACAAGCATGACGTAGCAGCAAAACTGGATAGGTTCATATTCTCAGAAGAATGGGAAGTATCCTTCAAGAAAATCAAGCAAACTATTATGCCTAGAATCACTTCTGATCACAACTGCTGCTACTAGAATGTGGAAACTGGGAGAGGTCATTATCCTATTTTAAATTCGAAAATTGGTGGTTACAAACTGAGAAATTCAATGCAAGAGTTAAGGGGTGGTGGGATTCTGAATATTATACAGGAAGACCAGATTACATTCTAGTTTGCAAGTTGAAAACCCTCAAAGTGAAGTTGAAAGAATGGACCAAAATTGTTCAAGGCAACCTAGGTCTACAGAAACAAAACATTTTAAACCAACTTTCTGATTTTGATGTGATCCAGGATTAAAGATGCTTATCTGATGATGAGTCTTTTCTAAGAGCTGTGCTAACAGTAGAATTGGAGGAGGTGGCAAAAAGGGAGGAAGTGGCATGGAGGCAAAGATCCAGGGTTGTATGGTTGAAAGAGGGGGATAAAAACCCAAAAAGTTTTTTCACAGAACAGCAAATTGGCACAAAGATACAACAACATTGATAGTCTTTTGATCAGTGAGACTACTGTATCTGAGCCAGCAGTGATCAGGGAGGAGATCAGAGGTTTCTTCCAAAACCTTTATAGAGAGAATGAGCACTGGAGACCTCAGTTCAACCCCAGAGATCAAGCTATGTTGAATGAGGAAGATAACTTATTGTTGCAAAGTCAATTTGGAGAACAGGAGATCAAAGAATGTGTGTTTGCTTGTGCAGGAGATAAGGCCCCTGGCCCAGATGGTTTTACTATGGCATTTTTCATACAATGTTGGGAGGTGGTGAAGGCAAATGTAATAGCAGCCATTCAGAATTTTCATAGTCAAGGTTACTTTGAAAAAAGCTTAAATGCTACTTTCATAGCTTTGATCCCTAAAAAGATGGGTGCATTAGAATTGAAGGATTTTAGGCCCATTAGTCTAATTGGCAGCATCTATAAAATCATATCCAAGATCCTAACATAAAGGCTTAAGAAAGTGATGTCTAAGTTGGTGGATAAACATCAACTAGCTTTCATTAAGGGTAGGCAGATCATGAATGCCATTCTTATTGCCAATGAATGTGTGGATGTGAGGAACTTAAACAAAGTCCTTGGATCCTATGTAAGTTGGATATAGAAAAGGCTTTTGATCATCTCAACTGGAACTTTCTCTGGAACACACTTGAGAGGATGGGTTTTGGAAATAGGTGGATAAAATTGTTTAAATACTGTGTGAGTACAGTAAAATTCTCAGTATTAATTAATGGTACCCCTTCTGGTTTTTTCCACTCTGAAAGAGGATTAAGGCAGAGAGATCCTCTTTCCCCTTTCCTTTTTATAATTGCTATGGGAGGATTGAGTGATATGTTGAAAACTACACAGTCAAACAATAAGATCAAGGACTTCTGGACGAATGATAGTGATATTCTAGGCTTAAATATCTCCCACTACTTACAGTATGCAGATGACACTTTAGTGAATAGTGGTGCAGAGAAAGAGCAACTAAAGCATCTAAGGGTCATATTTATTCTGTTTGAAGCTATTTCCGGATTACACATAAATTGGGGCAAAAGTTTTGTCTACCCAATGAATGAAGTTCCAGATATCAATAGTCTAGCTAGTATCCTAGGAGGTAAAGTAGGATAACTAGCAAAAAGTAAATCTAAGAATATATGGAATGCAGTGGTGGAAAAATGTGAAAAGAAGCTAGTAAATTGGAGAAACCAATACCTATCTTTGGGTGGAAGATTGACTTTAATCAATAGTGTGCTTGATTCTATGCCAACTTACATGATGCCATTATTTCCTTTGCCAGGGCGCGTCTTAAAGAAGTTTGACTCCTTCCAGTGGAACTTTTTATGGCAAGGAAATGGAGAGGGGGAAAAGAAGCATCACTTGGTGAAATGGGATGCTGTCATCAACAACAAAAAATGAGGAGGAATGGGTGTAAAGCACCTCAAAGTACAGAACCAGAGTCTTCTCTTGAAGTGGCTATGGAGGTTTGTCTCTGGAGAATAGAATTTGTGGAAAGAAGTTATAGCTTCCAGATATACACTGGAAGACCTATGGATTACTAAGGAAGCTACAAGCCCTTATGGGGTAGGTTTATGGAAAACAATCAGGATCCAGTGGCCTAAAATATGGAGAAATTCAAGTATTCAAATAGGAAACGGAAGGAGGACATCATTCTGGAATGATGTGTGGGTTGATCAATACCCCTTGAAACAGTTGTACCCCGTGATCTACAATCTGAACCAACAGAAGGAGGCAACAGTAGCAGATGTCAGGGACAATCAAGGATGGAACCTCTCTTTCAGGAGAAGGTTGAATGACTGGGAAATAGACAACCTCACAGATTTCTTCAATTCTTTGGAGCATACCAATAACCTTGACACAAATGAAGACAATCTACAATGGTTGAGAGCCAAATATGGGAAATTCACAGTAAAATCAGCTTACAAACACCTTAATAGGTCAACTGCAATGCTCTTATCATGGCCTTGGAAGATGATATGGAAGGTTAAGATACCCCACATGGTGGCTTGTTTCACCTGGTTGGTAGCAAGACAAGCAATACTAACTCACGACAATCTAATGAAAAGGGAAGTGAATTATGTTCCAGGTGCTTTTTTTTTGTGAAAGAGAAACAGAGAGAAGAAACCATCTCTTCATTCACTGTAGAGTGACACTGAAACTGTGGCATGTGTTTTTTAACTTGAGGGGTATCAATTGGTCCATGCTAAGGCATACATCAGAAGCCCTAACAGGATGGAATAGAGAAGGAAACATGTCAGGCCATAAGGAGAGATGGAAGATTGTCCTTGCTTGGATCTGGTGGACAATATGGAAGGAAAGGAACCAGAGATGTTTTGAAAACAGGAGCATCCCTTTCCGCTTGAAACTGAATTGCCTTATAACCTTTTATTTTTGGTATAACTATGTACTCCCCAGAAAGGTGGAGGATATTACTCACTTTTTAGATAGTTTAGGAGGAGTATAGGTGATAGATATATTTGGTTTTGCTAACTTTAACTCCTGATGTAATTACTACTGAAATACACTATTGGTGTATTTTGTCTATAAAATGTTGAACTTTCTCAAAAAAACAACAACTGATATCATGACATCTGTAATATATTGCTTTCTCTTGGTGTAGGATGTTCACACAGAACTTATACAATACAGGAGGGCCCAGATGATTAAACAAGGAATTATCAGTGAAGAACTTAATGTTGACTCACATGCTCGGAAGAGAAATGGATCGTGCCCACTCATGCCAGAAGAGGTACTTTTTGAATTTTCTCTTTAAATCTTTATCAAAAGTTTATTCATCTGGCTCAAAGTACAATTGTTGTAAGTAGCTTTATACAATATATTACATTTTAAGCTACCTTTTGATGCAGATACTTTTTAGATAGCATCCATGCAGTGCACATTTTTTCTTCTTTTTTTGCTTATTAGTGCATTTTGTTACCATCTCATAGTTTAATATCCAGTTCAAACTTCTTTAAATACAGTATAAGGGTCTTCATGTTCCTAGATTTAATTTATGCTCTAGATTCTTTTCTCACAACTAGGAAGAGATTTTGCGAGTTCCTTATTTGCTTGCCAATTGATGCAGAGATGAGATATTAAGGCACTGTAAATATCAAAGCAGTTTTTTTATCGGTAAAATAAGAAGTATTATTCATGTAAAAATAATAAACAGCATATAGATAATGCTCTTACAGGTTGCATCCAAAAAAGAGAGTAAAGACTTTACAAAACGTGTAGTTAGTTTAGCCAATGAATTTGCTGCTAATAGTTTAAGATGTCGGGACATCCACCTGCTAGCTATCTTCTATATCGTGGAATAAATCAAGATTGCCTTAGGCTGAGACATCAATAGCTTGTTTCTGGAGATATTTTCACAGAGGAGCTGCCGATAATTCAAACCCTCTTTGTTGTTCATTGATTGAGCTTGGGAAGGTTGATGCAAATGCTCTCTAGTTATAAGCCCAAGCTCTTCCGTTCACAGAATTGCATGTTCTGTTCTTTCTCAAAAGAAAAAAGAGAGTTAAATACCTCAAAATCCTGTTAATTATTCACATTTTGTTAGTTTAATACTTAAACCATCGGGTGTTGCTGTTACCCCTAGAACTATAACATTCCTATGTAAAACCTCCCTGCAGTCTTCTATTTCTTAATTCTTCATACATTTTTGCAAATTTAGGTCGGCCTTCTGCTTCGAGCCATGGGTTATCCACCTAGGACAAGAATATACCTATCAGGTTCTGAAACCTTTGGCGGACAACGGGTTATGATTCCTTTACGCGCCATGTACACCAATTTAGTTGATCGTACTTCTTTGTGCAGCAAAACAGAGCTAGCCAATTTAGTTGGCCCTGAAACCCCCCTTATTCCTGATCCTGATCAGCTTTTACCAGTAAAAAGTCCAAATCAACTAAAATCAGAATGGGACAAGTCTGGACCCCGCCCAAGGCCTCTACCACCTCCTCCTGATCGACCTATTTATCGACATGAAAAAGAAGGCTGGTATGGGTGGGTTGCAGAGAAAGATAAGGAACCAGAACCTTCTCTCAATGATCAGAGGGAGCAAGCACACCGACTGCTATGGGATGCTCTTGATTACATAGTCTCGGTGGACGCTGAAGTTTTTTTCCCTGGTTTTGACAATGATGGTAGTGGGCCTGATTTTGCTAGCTTGGTGATGGGACACCGACTTTATGAGATGGCATCTGCAAGAACATTTCGGCCAAACAGGTAAAACTAACAACACTCCTGGTCCTTTCTTTGTTTGGTGTTTACTATTTCTTTTTATTTACCATCACTTTCTAAAATGTATCTTGTATATGCAGGAAATATCTTGCAGAGCTCTTTAATACTACCGTCGATCATCTTTATTATCCACCTCGTAATTGGACTTTTGCTGTCAGAGAACATCTCAACAAAAGCCTGGCAGAAGAGGGCCTTTTGCAGGAATCTAATCTATCAAAAACAAAGTTTTTCCTCTCTCACCCTATTCCAGAATGCTCATGTTCAACTGTCAAGGCTACTGATATTGTGCATTCAGGAAAGAACAACAATCTCCATCTGTTGTTTGAAGGGCAGGATGAGTGCCCCAAATGGATGCAACAACTAAGAACTCAAGAGACTAATGCTGATGAAGTTGATTCTCAAGAAGATGAGACTGATTTAGACAGGCAGTCAGAATCCGAAGGATACAATGGAACTGATGCAATTCCATCCCTGGAACAGGATGAGGAAATGGATCCTGATGATTAGGATTAGATGTACATATCTTGCCTTCATTTTCTTGTTCATTTCCCTCTATGCCACCGACGTCAAGCCTCACTCTGGATTAATCTTTTCTAAGGGAGTTAAAAACTTGCAGCAGCATGCTACTTTTGGAATGTCTGGATGCACTCCCAATTTTTTTGGGGCCAAATTAACTGCAAGCACAGTTCTTCAAATGTGCTTTAGAAGAATCCGTGCAGTCTGCTTAGAGTTCATTGCTTGGCATCTGGACTCCATTGGTCTCTTCCATAGAACTCTCCCTCTCTCTCCTTCAAGCAGGACAAGTTTTTATCTTCTACAGGTATACAGCATACAAAAGATGTCTAAATTTCTAGTACTTTGCGACTGCACAAAGCAAAAGTGACACTGTGAAGCCATATATAGTTAACAACGATTCTTTGATTTTCGTTTCACATCTTAAATGTTTTTAAAGTAGATGTTCGAACCTTTTGGCTGTTGAGTAGTTTCGAATCCAACTAGCTTTACAGTATATTGAAATTGTCTCTAGAGGAGTAAAGACCTAGTAGGAGATGTAGTAGTGGAGGACCTGCAGAATAATGGTGCCTATGCCATTAGGTGAAATTTCTTGAAGCTACTCACATAGTGCAAGTCCCATTGGCCTTGTTCAAGCTCCACTTGGACAATCACTCTGAAGAGAAAATACTCCAAAAGTTATATGGCAAAGCAATACGTACCGAGATACAACAATTACTTCTCAAAATGGTGCTGAGACTTGTTGGCTGCTACGTAGAATTTGCAGAGCCAGTTGTGGTGTATTCATGTTGGGACTATATTTCTTAGTGATTTTCTTTTCGGAAATTGTAAGCATGGCGATTATGATTATAGTAAAACAGTACTACTATCTTGGAGAAGCAGATTTAGGGTTGCCATTGAGGTCGCTTCAGCTCTTTTTGACCTATAACTAATGCTTGCATTAGAGTAGGCTGTCCACATCACGCCATGGGGGTGTTTTCCTTCTATGGACCCTGCGTGAGCCAGGATGCTTTGTGGATCGGGCGAACCTTTTAATGAGGTTGCTTCAGCAGTTGTTTATCTCCATTGTCAAAGGTCATAGTAGATCACACTAACAGTATTGCATACAACAACAATATACCCCGTGAAATTCCATAAAGTGAGGTGTGGATGTACACATGCCTTATTAGGTAGAGAGATTGTTTTCGAAAGATCCCTGGCTCAAGCAAATCAAAGCAGTAATTAAAAGAAAAAGGTAGTGGAGAGAAACATGACAACTAAACAAAGCAATGCGGACATATATGCAAGGAACTTTAACAACAACAAGAAAGTGTGATCACTTAAACACACAAAACAATAGATGATATCATCTACTCAAATCACTACATGAATAGGCTAATACCACAACCAACTAGCAGTATTTATTTGACTGATAGGTTCATGAAACATACATCACACACAAAATAAGAGTAATGTCTCAATATGTGTGTCCACCAAAACGTCTCTGTCTTCGTTGAAAGGAAACTATGGCCTCCATGAGAGCTTCTTCTCCAAAGTCAGGAAAGAGTGTATTTGTAAAATACAATTCAGTGTAAGCTAGCTGCCACAATAAGAAGTTACTGATTCTTTGTTCTCCTCCAGTCCTTATGAGTAAATCAGGTTTTGGGAATTTGGCACACTTGGTAGTAAGTTCTTGTTCAAATAATGTGTTGTCAATATCTTCTAATTGTATAAGACCATCCTTCACTTTACTTGCAATGTTTTTGGTTGCTTGTAACATGTCATAATGTCCTCCATAGTTTAGTGCCAACATAAGATGAAGTCCTTCATTGCCTTTAGTGGCTTCTTCTGTTAACTCTATACCTTTCTGTAATTTTATGGGAAGTTTGGATTTACCTCCAATAACAGACACCCGTACCCCAAGCCTGAAAATATCGAGCTCTACGTTTAAAACTTTCAACACAGTCATTCTTTAGTAGCTCGTAACAAAATTGAAAAACAGTAATACGTTATTTTTTCAGTCATACACAATTGCTTGCATATTTTAACCAGCTCAATTTGTAAAATTATCGATCGTTAAAGTAAGATAAATATATCGCTGGGATTATTCCAAGTTTCCTGGCTTTCGTCCTTCCTTTTACGTTTAAATTCTTAGCAACCTTTTTAAGTCTTTTTTGAAGAATTATCAAACTATTACTATTCTTTAGGTAAGACGATTTAATAGTTATTGTATAATCCTAGTTTTAGTGTCTCTTGTTGATCTCATATATGATATATGTCCCTCAGGTGCTAGCGTGATTACTTTTTTTTTTTTGATGGCCAAATACATAAAAGTTATATTTTTAATAATGGGTGGGCTGAGAGAATCAAATCCACAACGTCTTTCTGCTTTGATATTATATATTGAAACGTGTGACAAATTTAATCTAAAGTTTAAACAGTTAGAGAAGAGGTACACATTTTTATTGTATTATGATTCAATATACACCAAACAAATAAATACTACCTCATAAATTCTTCAAAGAACTCTTCGAATAGTTGCATCAAGAAATCAACCTCCTCCTGTTCAAAGTCAAATTGTTAATTGCAAATGAAGAATAAATTACTCTCGAGTATTATAGTGCGGTAATAGGTTTGGCTAAACTTAATAATTTTAGTTCAAATGTTATATTTGTTTTTAAGATTTATTAATTATATATAAATTTGAATAATTTTAAATTCTAAATCCGCCATTCATACGCACCTTGGAACGATTCCAGTTTTCAGTAGAGAAAGCAAAAGCAGTGATAACTTGTATTCCAAGTTTGGAAGAAATGTTGCAAATACTCTTGAGATTAGGAGTAAGAAATTTGTGACCCTCTTGCACTGGTAAACCTCTAGCCTTAGCCCATCTCCTGTTCCCATCCATTATTATAGCAACATGTTTAGGTATTAGCTCTGAATTATGAATTATTTCGATACTACGACGACGATCATCATCGAGGCTCAGTGAGTTTGAAATCTTGAAGAAATGGCCACCTCGACCACCACATATTGACGATGGAAGAGTACATAAATTATAAGAGCTCTTGGATATTGGCCTCCCTACAAACAAAGAGCTCATTTCCTCAACTTTTGTTTTTGGTTCTAAGTTAAGTAGAGTACTTGAGCAAGTATAGGTCTCAATGGAACTAATCAATGCATTCATTATATGTTTCAATATATAATAGGGCATGATGGATGTGAGTTGAAAGCACATAGCACTAATTATATCCTCATTGAATTTATGGTTATCTATTTCTTTTTCTTCGTAAACAAAGACAATATATTAATAAAACTTAATATGCATCATTACATGGTCGTGACAGAGAGGTGTAACTGCTAATAACGTTACAAGGAGGGGAGTTAAAATTTGTACCTATTACAATCATCTAAATGTTTAAATGGCTTCTAATTAAGCATAACAAAAATAATTCCTTCTTTTATCTGTTTTTGGTCTTTTAGAAACAAGCAAAGGTGGAACTGTTGATTTAAAGTTAGTTGATCTCCTACCGTTAGTTCAAAGTGGACTGCTTCCGTTTCAATTTATGGGACATAAAACCTGTTTGGATAAACTTATTAGAGGTAACTAGATATACATATTAAGTGCCGAAAATCACTTTTAGGTGATGAAACTACTTTATAAATAAATAGTTATGTGTTTCGATAGAAATGTACTAAAATAGTGTATCTGGTTAAAAAATTGTTATTCCCTCTAATTTAATTTGTTTGTCTTATTTTTTTTTAGTCCATTTAAAATAAAAAAGAACTCTTCCCATTTTGGCAACTCTTTATTTAATTTCAACTTTCCTACATGACCTGTTTAATTAAGATTACAAAATTAAAACACATTTTGATATATTTTTCCAAATGCATAAATAAGCTAAAAACATATATACTTATATAAGCTAATTTGACTAGCTTATTACAAGCTTAGCCAACTACTTTCAAAGTTTAATTTATAAGCACAGGTAAAAAAAAGAAAAAAGTTTTTCGAAACTTGTGAAATTAAATATGCCTTAATGTTTTGTGGGTCTAAAAAACCTTCTCATCAAAGGAATGATAAATTTAAAGTTAAAAGTTAAATGCTTACCAATTTAGGAATGTGTTACCTTTTTTAGTTGAATCCCTCTTTTAGTACGTATACACATTATATACAATGCAATTCACATTTTAGACAACGTACATAAATGCTGGAAATTTAGTGAAATTATGTAGGACTTTAGTTATGAAAATAAAAAATATAATTACTTTCTTTGAAAATTTTGAAGTTGGAGTTGTATTTGACCCTACTTTTTCTAAAAATTAGGAAAATCACCTAACTTGACTAGCTTTACCATGTGTACATATATTCATTCGACTTGACACATTTTATTGTTGGTGGCGTGAGTTTTAAAAAAAAAATTGACATAAGGATATATGAATCTTGCAACATTTTGGATAGTGCAGCCGTAGGGGTATTCACGGGTCGGTTATTGATCAAAATCAAAACCAGGCCAACTTAATCGGTTTTAAAATTATCAAAATCAAACCAAATATAATATACATTTATCGGTTTGGTGGTTATCGGTTTCGGTTTGGTTTGGTTTGGTTTGGTTCGGTTATTAACCATACACAAAAATAAAAGAAACAATTCATTCAAAATAAAAGAAACAATTCATTCAAAATGTGAAAAAGTGACAACAATTCAGTCAAAATGTGAAAAAGTGACAACAATCCATTCAAAACGAAAAATAGTTAGAATGACTTAAATTACTGAACTTTCGATCACTAAATTTACTATCAATAAGCTTTAAAATTCACTATATTGGTCTAAAAGGAAGAGACAGTAACATTTCCAGTCCCACAAAGAATTGTCATAGACACTCATACACATGAAATCAATAAGATAAATATTTTTATGTTGGACATTTTTGCTTTCAATAAGTAAATTATACAGAAATTTTAATGAAAATATATATAAGATCTTTGAATTTGTTTATAAAAACAATATATTAAGTATGTATATTAATAAAATATATGTATATAATTCATCGGTTCGATTCGGTTATTTCTTCGGTTTTTTCGAATAAAACCATAACCAAACCAAATACTATCGGTTTAAAAAATCTATAGCCAAATCAAACCAAACCCAAATAAAATCGGTTTTATTTTATCGATTTGATTCGGTTTTTCTGTTTGGATCAGTTTTTATCCAAACCGTGAACACCCCTAAGTGCAGGTATGTTTTTTGTTCACTTATATAACACAAGGAGATGTACTTTAGGGATGATTTTAGCCAAAAGCTCAACTCTCTTGTCTAGGTAAGATGTTAGTTATGATATAATTAAGACATTCTATGATAAGTCGAAATCACAATTCTCTATTATACGAGTCTATGTAATTTTAGTTAAAGTTGAACAAACTATTGCCACTGATTTATCCTACCGCTAATTATCGATACAAAACTTAAAATTGCCTAACTATAACAAATTAATTTGATATGATAGTGATATAGTATTTTTAGAAATTGAAAATCTAAATTATCAAACTAAAATTTTAAGTACGATACATACTATACCATGTCCACCCTTAGCTAGGACCAGGATAGGCAAACTATTCCCCCATTTTAGGTGTATTTATCAGATATTTTTCAGAATAATTAACTTCAGATAAACCAACTTCAATTCAATGCTCAAATTCTTAACATGACTCAGTTTCTCCAATATTACTTCATTAAGATAAAAAGACCACCGAATCTGAATATATATATTTGACATATGTTCTCAAAACTACTGCTCCCTCTGTCCCAATTTATGTGACTTATTTTTTTTTTAATCCATTCAAATAAAATGACACATTTCTATATTAAGTAACAATTTAACTATAAAATGTTTATTTTACCCTTCATGAAGATACTGAAAACATGATCCTGATAATTTTATACCAGAGCGATTTGAGAATTCTTCTGTTGATTATATAGGAAATCACTTTGAGTTTATTTCATTTGGTGTAGGAAGAAGAATTTGTCCCGGAATGATATTTGGTTTAGCTAATGTTGGACTTCCTTTGGCTCAGTTACTCTACCACTTTGACTGGAAACTGCCAAATGGAACTAAACCAAATGATTTGGATATGACAGAAACACACGGATTAAGTGCGGCAAGGGCAAAAGACTTGTATTTAATTGTGATGAAAAATTGTGATTTTCTTTTTTTTTTTCTTTTTTTGCTTTGGTTTAATTATGTATGTGTTTTCATTTGAATAATAAGATGTATGCATTTGTTGGTTTTACTGTTCCTTCAATCCATCAGACTAATTAACTATCAAACATGATATTTATATATGTAGTATTTAATACCTGCATACCTCACCTCCAAACAGTTGTCATACTACTCATTAGTTTACCACCCTACTAAAATAACTGTCGAAGATGGCCAAGTTCTTCTTTAGTGCAATTCGACATGATGAACTTTTAAATCTCATTTTATCAAATGAATTGCTTTTATGTGGGGCGAATTGTATGTTCATGTAAATGTGTTTGCATTACGCATTTAACTTTGTATTAGAGCAGTTATATGTTGGAAAATGTTGTGGCCAGATTTTTACCAAGTGTCAAAATGACAAATGCTTCCCTACTACATGTATTTAAAATGGACAAATTAAAGTTTACTTATATGTTTTCAAAGGAGAAATTGAATAAATGTGTATATATCTATTCTCAAGGTAAAAGTTGGATATATGTGTATTTAGGTGAAGACATTAATTGTATGTGTGGCCAATTGGATCTAAATGTATGTATTTTAAAACTATATTTACACAGCATTGGACAACTATACAGAAGGCAAATTGTACCTAAAAAGGATAGAACGTAAAGTTTATGTGTTGGGTATTAATTGCTCTGAGTTTCTTATCTAAATCAATTTTTTTTTAAGAAAAGGTTTAGGACTCTATAAATAAAGGTTCTTTCCTTCTAACTTAATCATTATTCACAATGTAGTCCTACAGATTTTGAGGGTTTTGGTTGGGGGGAGAATTTGTGGGACACAAGTGATAACCTTCCACGTATTCAGAGTGAATTGGTTGAAGTTATTTCTCTCTATACTTTGTACTCTCATATTTATATAGTGGATTGTTCATCTCCTTTGTGGACATAGGTCGATTGACCGAACCACGTTAAATCTTTATGTCTTTTGGAATATTTCTCGTTTGTCTTCTTACTCCTGGTCTTTCAAGATTTACTTTGTTAGCTTCGGCATGACACCCTAATTATTTCGGTTCTAACATATGTTGTATGTAAGGGAGATCCAACACCTAAATTATATGTTGTATGTACATCCTACATTTATATCGAGAATTTATTTCTTACATTACACATATTACTTTGTTAATGAATTTGGGGCAAGAATGGTATATATTAATTTTAGAAAAGTTTTTTTGTTAAAACCTTTAAAGATTGCGATTTCCAATAAAACAATGTTGATTATTCAAAAGCTAATTGAAACGTCGATGACCTTTGGCCATATCGAACGGGTTAGGTTGGAGTGAGGATAAAATTACATTATCATACTATATAATTATAGGAGTATTATTTAAAGATCCACAACATAATGAAAATTAAATAAGTATGGTGTATCAGATAATTTTCCATCAAATAATTAATTATCTTTTGTATGGTTGTACATGTCTTCTTTTTTTTGTATGATTGTACATGTCATATTCCAAGCATAGTGTATTTGTTATTTATATATTATCCCATATGTAGCTATCAGTAGTGAGCAACAACTGCACATGAATAGACGATTTTTTTTGTTGTATTATTAGGTGTAAAAGGTGATAAGACTCTATTTGGCGTCATTTCACATGCCCAGAATTCGACAAATAAGTAAATTAATTACATTATATAATTTGAATTAACTACTTAAATGATAAATTTTCTAACTAATAAAGTTGTTGTCTTTAACAATTTCATGAGATACACTTCAAATTATTTATGAGTGGATTTGTCAGCTATTCCACTAATGATATGGTTTACTTTCTATAATTTGAATTAACTACTTGACGAATGTTGATTTATTTGTATTATATATATATATATATATATATATATATATATAATGTTCAAGTAAATACTTTTAAAGAATGATTTAAAAATTTTCGGGTTGGAAAAGCTGCGTTTGTAAATTAAGTTGTAAAATCCTACTCAGTACTCCCTCTTCCTGGAAGATTATCTAGTTTAGTAGTTTTCGTTACTAAATCTATGTAAATTCTCCCCAAATTACTAAATTACTTTTTTTTTTTTTTTACTCCGTCCATCTCTTTCCTTTACCCATGTACTTAGCACCTACTTCTTTAACCACACCCTGGGATACACAGTCCTTTTCTCGGACTTTCAAATTCCCTAGGACTTTACAGGTTAATCCATCGTGACTACTAAGAAGGTAAAAAACTAACCATTTACTAAGAGTAAGTTAAAAAATATGAACAAACAACATCATAACATAGTAATAAACATCATATTATACAATCATAATAACAATATATCACAATACATACTATACATGCTTATTGGGAGAACCTACTAGATCTAGAAAGCTGATAACTACTTACATGATAATGGTCGGAATGAGGTTTCCCTTTCGGGAG
>JAJOOS010023884.1:0-30041 GCA_029582725.1 Solanum chiquidenum
AATACAAGACCTTTGTCATATTAGGTAAGGTACCATATTCCACTCTTAATCAATTTGTGCATGCTCTCACGAGTTTTGATATAAGGGAAGATGAAGAAGAGGCGCCACAACAAAACCACAACATGGTATTATCTGCTCAAAAAGGCAGAGGAAACAACAGCATTAACTCCAGCGAAACAGGTTTCAAGCCTGCTGGACAGGGAACAGGTTCTAAGAATAGTCAATATGGACCAGGTTCTCTGAACAATAAAAGTTCTCAAAGTGAAAATAAGGAGAGGAATAATATTGAGTCATGTCAAATCTGTGGTAGGAATAATCATACTACTCGTATCAATCTACAGATGAACTATCACAAGCAACGACTAGACATCACATTCATATCGAAGCATTGACAAAACAAGTTTTTGCTGGGTATTCAAAGTTTTTTTTGTTGCGTATTCGAATCAAGCTAGGAGTAACCGTTCATCTACTTACTAGCTTGAGGGGAAGTGTAGAAGAAGAAGGAAGCTGACGATTGGAACATGTCAAATGAACATGTCCAACGAAGTTGACTTACGTGTCTGCAACAAGTGTTGATGAAGAAAGAAGTTGACGATTGGAACAGGTCCAACGAAGCTGACTGACGAGTTTACATCACTGCTGTAGAATTAGAGTCGCACTAGGATTAGACTACTTATATTAATTAGGACTCTATATTACGACTAGAATTATATTATGATTAGGATTATATCACGACTAGGATTAGATTATTTATAATTGTATTATTATTATTATTATTATAGTAGTAATAGGTATTGTAGTAGGACTCTAAGTATAGTAAACTTAGGACTCTACAATTCTCTCCCTATATAAGGAGGTTGTAACTCAACATTATTTTTATCAATACAATCCTTGATTTCTCTAATCCTAGATGTGAGATTTCTACACTGAGGTGTTCGATGTGACCATGGGTGACTTGATCACTGAATTGGGTTTGAGCAACATGGCAGCCTCACTTTCTTGAATAATATCAAAATCGGCTCGAACCAAAGTTTGATCATTCGTGGGATTAGAATCAACTAACTCTAATTCTTTCTTCACCTCGAGTGCTTCAAACAAATTGGTTCAAACAATGTTCTTCGGTTCATTAGATTGCACTACTAGATTAGTAGTTAGATGTTGCTTATTTTCAAGACGTGGAGATTTACTTCGACTTGCCGAGGAATCAATACACATAGAAATTGATTTTTTTTATGCAATTGTGTTCCAATTCCCAGTTGCATTCTCATCACGACCTGAAATTTCAACTTGCAAATCGACAGGTTCCAAAGGTTGCAAATCACCACATTTTGATCCTTCAAATTTTTTCTGTCCATCAATTGCCAAATTCTCAAGTTGCACATCAGATTTTGGCGTCTGTGTAGCATCGTGAAGTTTCTCAGGAGTATGCTTATTACCTTGCCTCATACTTGAATTTTCAGCAACAACTTCCTTCTCTTTTATCTCGTTAATTTTTTGCGCAAATTGTGCATTGTTGGATTGATTTGTATCCACAACAAGTTGCTGTTCAACTTCAATACGATCAGCTGAATTACAGCTTTGTTGATTGGGAGAAGTATTCTTTTTCCATGAAAACTCATCAATTTGAGAAATTAAGGATAACATTCGATTTTCGGAAGAGTAGTCGTATAACACTGCTTTTCCCAAACGCTTGCCAGAATTTGGCGCACCAAATTTTGATCTTGAACACCATTCTTTTCAGCCCCTATCTGTAAATCTTTAATTGTTCCTTCATCATCCTTTTCACCAACTTCCAACCTATTTGAATCAGCTTTTTTAGCATTAAGATGAACACGAAGATCACCTCGAAATTTTTCTCCTTCAATACGGTTTTCACTGACCGTGACATCAACTTTACCATCAGTGAGAGTTCGACAATCAGCTTCTCTATGCCCCTGATGTTTACATCTGTTACAATAATATGGTAAATAATCGTACCTAATTTTTTGCCATATGTTTGTAATCTCGTCGGTGACTAAATTTTTTATTTGAACTCTAATTCTTTTTGGAAGCATCCTTAACAGATCCACCTTGACTTTTACCCTTGCAGTACTAGGTCGTGTTTTATCATTGGTCGCTCGATCCACATCAAGAGGCTGTCCAACTGCAGAAGCCATCGAAAATAGTGCATTACGAGCAAAATATTGACATGGTAAACTTGGGAAGGAAATCCATGCCATTGCAATGGAGGTTTCTTCCCTAGGACTAAAAGAAGGAGTCCACTTTTGGATTCTGAACGTTATAACATTACTGGCAAACTTAATCGACCTACTAGTTTTTGAAAAGATTGCAATATAATCTTCCTTCAAAGTGAACCGCTACAGCACATGTCGACTTTTTAATGACCCAATGTTACATTCATCCTAATTGTTGAGGCAATATTTTTCGTAAATCTGGAAGTTCAGGCCTTCCATGTGAGAATTTGGCTATGAGAGCGAATTTTAGATTCTCCTCCGTGATAAACGTTTCAAGGTCTTTGGAGTCAAAAACTATTGTGGGTTCTCCATGTAAAAAACTGACTGGTTTGAGAGATTTCTCAGTAGATTGTTGATTTCCGTTGATTGACGAAACATATGTACAACCTGTATTAGGGTTGACGTTTGTCTCTCCCACAACCATAGGCTGGGGAGAGGGCGAAGCAGCCATGGCTGCTATTCACGCCATATGTCGATTGAGAGAGAGAAGAGAACTTTTGGGTTTAGGGTTCTCGTTCTCATTGCTTGGGAAATTTAAATCTAATTTTAAACCAATTAATTTATAAATATTCAAGCTAATTAAAGAAAACCTCAATTTTAAGTTTGTAATTATCTAGATAGTAATAAGTGAAAAAAATAAAAGTTAAAAAAAAAGTAGTCAACACCTAAAAAAAATTGTGAGCAATCAAATATAAATATTTTAAACACATTTCCATCAATTGTCGTAAACTTTTTTAATCAAAATGTCACAATAAATTTTAACTTCTACTCATATATCTTGAGTTGTATACAAATCTGCAATAGGTGTATTATATCATGTTGTATATACATGTTCAAGAAAGAATCAAGTGAAATGTATGAATATCATAACGATAACTATAATTCTATATTAAAAGAAAAAAATCATTATTAGAAAGCTTCCATTAACATGTTCTTATTTTTCGCCCATGAAAAAATATAATAAGCTTCTTCTAACGCTTCTTCGTTCTCTTAAATGTCTTTTTTAATGTATATTTTATTATTTTCACATTAAATTTTGATATGATATATGAGTAAGTGGATAGAGTTTATGCTTCTTTTATTTTTCATGTTAATTAATTTGTGATTGAAAATTGATTTATATATATGTGATATTCGTAGATTTACATGTAATCTAATCATGCTGTAGAATCTACATTATCTCATCATATCATCTATTATTTACCTTCAAGAGAAACAAACTTTTTTTCTCTATTTTTTAATCTTCACTTTTAATTTTGACACAAATATGTGTATCACAGGAATAACGTTTATATAGAAAGTCAATGAATTAACAAATAATATTTTTTTCAAAAAATAATTAAATATTACGTGATTCGATATTTACATGCAACACACATCATCGAAGAACTACTATACATATTACATATTAGCGTGAGACTTTGTTCATTTTATATTTTTTCCATTTAAATTGTTTATACTTATAATTAAGAAGCTAGAAAATAGTCTTGTTTCCTTTTTAACTATTTAGTAAGTACTTAGACAATCAAAAGGTAATTATAGAATTTGTCATTTTATTTTTCTAACGCTTTACTTCTAAAATAATCTATCGATTGTACACCACTTGAATCTGCTATTTGAATGATAGATATCATTATCATCCTTTTAGGTTCCATTCTTCTGCAATTAAAAATCAATTTTTAATATTGTTTGAACAATTTAATGTTCACAAGTTTGTTGTTGTATAAGCGTGAAACTTTTTTAATTTTATATATATATATATAAATCGTTTGTATTGTAATTAAAAAGGTAGAAAATGATCACTTTTTTAAAAAAATATTTAGTAAGTGCGGTTGTCTTGGACGATCAAAGGTATTTAGAAATTTCTTATCTTATTTTTCTAACGCTTTTCTTTTAAAACAGTTTATCAATTGTACACCACATGAGTCTGCCTTTTGAGCGGCAGACGTTATTATCGTCCTTTTAGATTCTCTTCTTTTGTAATAAAAGTTCAGTTATTAATTCCGTTGATACAATTCAAATGTTCAAAAGTTTAAAACGACAACACTTCAATACGCACTAAACATTCAATTTTTACCCACCAAAATTAACTAATTAATAATGTTAAATTCTTTCTCATTTTCATGAGAATAGTGAAGGTTAGACGCTCCAAAACATAATTAAATTCAATATATTAATTTTAATTTAATTGAACTCATTGTTATTCTCGAGGTAACCTCTTCATCCGCATGAAATATTAAACTATCTAAGGCTGCATTTTACACTCTTCTTCGATTTTGGCTGCTTCTCTGATTACTTCAATTTCGGCGATTTTTGTTCTTAATTCCATGGAGTGAGTAATTTTATCGTGTCTAAGCTTAATCGGAAACCTAGGGATTGTAGGGAGTAATAGTTTGGGTCAGTTGTTTAGTGGAAATTTGAGTTTTTGATTGTATGGAGAAAGTTGATATGAAGGAATTGTGTCCTTGTCAAGATAAGGAAAGGTATCATGAGCTTGGTAGTGCATTGGAGGGATGTGTTCATTTCAATGAAGATTATAAAATGTTGTTGTTATATATAGAGCAGGGTAGACTTGCCTATGGTGGTTATAACCCTAGGCCTACTTGTACTGATGTTAAAGATGGGATTTTAAGTAAGAAGCGAGGAAATGAGGATAGGAATTTAGACAATAGGAAGCAAAGAATTGATATGGAGATTGTACCTGGTAAGGAGCAGAAGATAAAAGATGGGATTTTGAGTAAGAAGCAACGAAACGAGGATAGGGATTTAGACAATAGGAAGCAAAGAATTGATATGGAGATTGTACCTGGTAAGGAGAGGGATAAGCAAAGAATTGATATGGAAATTGTACCTGGTAAGGAGCAGACAATGACAGATGGGATTTTGAGTAAGAGGCGAGGAAACAAAGATAGGGGCTTAGATAACAGGAATCATAGAGTTGATGTGAATATTATACCTGGTAGGGAGCAGAAGATTCAGAATGATAGCAAATTCATGGATGCGGAAGTAAAAATTGAACCTCAAGAAGATTCTGATTGTAAGTTATTTGATTCGTGCAAAAAAAAAAATTGTGTATCAATATATCATTGTCTCAAATCTTCATTTGGTAATAGTTGTTGCTTTGTTATGAAGCTATTAAGGAGGCAGAATCCGAAAGTGAAGTAGAAATCCTTGAGAATGTAGGTGCAGAGGTAGGCTGGGGCAGTAGCTCTAACCCCTTTGTACCTTCAGTAGAACGTTGCCTTAATGTATGATTTCAATTCTTCTGCTACTTTCACTGGTTCTTTTGGTCCCTCTTTTATTTTATGTTACCTCTTAGTTATGGTTCACCATGATAATTATTGTAACCATTGACTGCTAATTTTGTGTATCAAGCTGGATGCGACAATCATAAATTCTAGGTACAGGAAGGAGGTTTTGAATTTATTGATGACGCCCTACAATGGAGAGGAGTATAAGAAGCTCTGGAAAGACATTAGGAAGCGATTATCATCTAGCTCAAGAAATGGACGTAAGAAATCCCTTCTATCACTCCATAAAGGTAGGTTAATAGCCTGCGGTTTGTTTTCCAGCATCGTGGCATCTTTTTGCATTTTGAATGTTTCTCTTGTGTTTTGAATTGTTCTCAGCCATACCTTGATTTCAAATTTATGTTGTCGCTTTTAAGATAGTATCCAGTTCCATAGGATTCCTGCTCTCTCATTTAGACAACTTAATAATAGTTTCTTGTCTTGTTCTTTCGCCAAAATATGAACTGAACTTGCTAGCAAATCTTTACCGATCTGATTGATAAAAAGTTTGACTTTTTTTTATCTCACTTTCATGTAGCTTGTAGTAGAGCATATTCTTTTCTTTTTTTTTGTTGAATTTTGACTCGAAGTCCTTGTTATTTATTTAAAACAGGCCTGAAATGGTCCATCTGAAATATAGGAAACAACCTGGTCGGCCCAAAAGTGACCAGACCAGGTGAATAAAAACATGACCCTTCATAATAGGGTTTCCTAATTGCATTCTCAGCTTCTCCCTTATAGAGTATATTCTCCTTTTGTTTTCTCTAGTGTAGTGTGTTTTTAGTCAATTAAAAAGGGAAACATTCAGATCCTTCTTTTTAAAAGTTCCCATCGATCATTGTTGTACCTTTTCAATTGACTCAATATGTTGTATGAACAAGGCATGACCGATGTAAGTTTTGATACAATATAATGTTTACTCACAAAGAAGTGCTAGTGGAAACAATAGTCATGTAAGGCAAGTGACCTCATCAAAAAGAAGAAGTCATGTATGGCAAGTGGACTAGTTGTGACTCCAAGAAAGGGAACAAAGAAAACCTTTCTAGAAAGGAATAACTGCTTTTGAAGTCTGAAAGTCACACCGAGAAACAAAAGACTTAACTTGCCAAATATGTTGAAGGTCATCAACTCATCGATAATCAAAACAGTGTCTCATTCAAATCAATGTTGTCAAAGGCGCACTTAAATGGCCTAAAGCACATAAAGCTCATTGAGGGTAAGTAACCTCACTTAGCTGCACTTCAGTGTAGGCAACCCATTATTTGCATCGATTACTTATTACCTGTTACATCCACATCTTCAGTACCAATTTAGCATTACTAAATTGACATCCTAGATCCGAGCTACATACTTTTTTATGCAGGGTGATATCATAGTATAGATATATGAAATAAATTATAATTTAGATTGGGTGTTTGCTTGTAGGGGAATTTTGGGCATTTAAAATGTAGTTGTTTTCAATGGCCTTTCAAGTGACACGATGAAGTTTTCTACTGCGCTTTTGGAGTTATTGTATGCTATGGAAGAGAAGGAACCCCGTTTGCAGATTCTAATTGTTTCACTTGGCTTCTTGGTTTAAGTGATAGCAAAGAAAAAGGAAACAAGTGTTGTGCATACCTTATGAAGAATTGTAGACAAAAATGACATTCTTTAAAAAGAGCAATCAATGGTCTATCTTAACAATCCATCATACCAGGAATCTCATGAGTGCTCTAGAAATGTAGAAAAAAGAAAAAGGTCTCCTGAAGTTGTGTACACGAACTAGTTGTCTCTTACATATGTGCTCTCATCATTCCTATAAAAAAAAAAGATATATGCTTTAACGATGTTTGATATGAAAGCATGTTTTGGAAACTCTAACATTGCTTGTTACTCTATGACTAGAAAACGACAAAAAAGATATTGTAATTAGGTTGATTTCCTTCCTTTTTTAAGACATTGAAATTTAGCTATATAAACCCAAATAGCTTGAGGGAAAAATGAAGCCAAGTTCTCTCTTATTTTCTCTTCCATTTCACATGGTGTCGGATCTTGGTTAAGGCCACCGACATTGGAAGTGAAATTCTGGACACATATTTCCCCTAGCTATTTTTCTTGGCTGTCCGAACAGATCTCTAATTTCGGAGGTGTTGTGATCAAACCAACACCACCACGAGACTCGGACCACCACCGTGAGCAAAACCCAATCAGCTCTACCACCAGCGGCCAGCCCATGTGCTCCCACGTGCCGTTTAGAGCCCTCAGATTATAGCTACTCTTGTCTCACTCGCCAGCGCGTGAGCTATCTTTTGATCAGTTTGGTGGCGAGATTCTTTTTCCAGCAGGGTCACCCTTCAATTCTGAGTAGATCGACACTGGTTGCACTTGATTCCGAATTGTTTTCGGTGCGTTGCGTGGTGATTAAGACCTCATTCCGTCTAGGTTTTCCAGATTTTGACAACTGTTTGCTTCCAGATTCTGATGATCGCAGAATTTTCAGATTTGGGTAACATCTACATTAGGTCGCTGGGTTCAGATATTTTTACTTCTTAATTCTTAAGAGAGTAATTTTCTCAAGAGGTGTGCCCAAACTAAAAGGCGTCATAGGAAACCTAGGAGTAATAGTTTAGGTTTTGTTTATTGGAAATTGAGTTTGATTAATGTAGGTCTGAATGGTTCAGGCATTAGATCATAAAGTGCATTTGTTTACATTAAGATTTATCGTGTAGGGAGTAACAGTTTCGGTTAGTTGTTTAGTGGATATTTTAGTTTTTGATTATATGGAGAAAGTTGGTATGGAGGAATTGTGTCCTTGTCAAGATAAAGACAGGTATCATGAGCTTGGTAGCGCACTGGAAGGATGTTCATGTGGATGAAGATTATAAACTCCACTTGTGGGATAACACTGGCTATGTTGTTGTCGTTTGTGGTCCATGATCTAAGCAAACAACAATTTCAGCTCAATGTCGACTTAGTTGCAGTCAGCTATATGTATCCTAACTATTCACACTTCATATGGACCTGATCTTATTCCAATAGTCAATAGTTTGAGATTCGTTAACACTGGAGGTTCTCTTCATCTTTTGCTGATGTATAAATCTCTAAACAGTTTAAAAAGACTCCTTGTAAACACTGGATTTGATGTAAGTGTACCAACGT
This sequence comes from Solanum chiquidenum, assembly GCA_029582725.1. NCBI lineage: Eukaryota > Viridiplantae > Streptophyta > Magnoliopsida > Solanales > Solanaceae > Solanum > Solanum chiquidenum. Next base: position 8,663 of record JAJOOS010023884.1, read on the forward strand.
AACTAAACTTTAAACCTTATTCTCCACAAGTTGGTAGGATCTTTTACATTCATTGTGTTCTATTTTTATGCTAAACTTGCATGGATTCTAATGGATTATAAGTTTTTTGAGATAATTTCCTTTCATATGATTTTTGAACTACGCTAAATTTGCATGGATTCATTGTGTTCTATTTAAGTCCTCATGATTCCATACCTACCGAATGTTGCATTTGGAGGATGTATGACATATGATAAAACCATTTTAAGCGAAATGCTCTTCCCTTCCCAGATCTGTGATGTTTGTACCATTTTTTTAATGTAATCATTTCTCGTCTGATCAAATATTTTTTCACCATATACCCATCTTAATAGATGCACTTCTGCCAGACTCATCTCGTGGAAATCTTGGACTTTAGAGGTCTTATATGTACTTTTATATAGCATCAATCATCTTACAACTAGTTAATAAAATTTGCTTCACTTTGGTAGGTATCTTTCTATCACATAATACTCCCATATTCCTCCATTTTTATCATCCTATTTTCATTTCATTCATCAATAATGCTAGTGTTGCATGAACCTGATCGACCCAAAAGGCATGGCCAAGATGAGCACGACCAGCATAAAAATTAGGTATCCAGTGAGCTTAGTAGTTTGCTTGGATTATTAAAGCGGTAAAAGTGCCACTCATGGATAGAGACATGGAAATGCGAAAGGCTTGTAGTCTTGCTTTTTCATCCTCAGGGAATTGAACTCCCTTAGGAAATATAAAGAGTGAAAGATGGCTTCACCTTAAAATCATTCTGTAATAGGTCGGTGCCTTTCTGTTTGGACAGTTGCATTGGAACTATGCTGAGAACTTGAAAAACAAAGAAAAATACAAATTAGCTGGTCTTTATGCGAAATAGGGTGGTGATCATATCAATCATATACATAGATTGTAATGCATCTGGTGGAATATGTTTTGGCGCATAATCAGTGATTGTTAGAAATTATTTGAGATTTGTTACTACAATGGATTTCTGGAGGAAGAGGAGGAAATTAAGACATGGGAAATAGCTCATTTGATGCTAATGTGAACTATAAAAAACAAAAAGGCGCTTAAGGGAGTTGACAACTCTTTTCAACAGAGTGCAACCCCTCCTTATTTTTTGTATACTTTTGGAGAGCACGTGATATTTTAGGAAGTATTGATGCAGGATGCTATTTTAAGAGAATAAATGTTTCTATGTAAGACTGTTGTATGAGGTGGTGTTGGCCAGTTATGAACTCATCTTCAAAATATGAGAGTGGTGGAATGAGGATATTAACGTGCATATGTGTACATACTAGGAGAGATAAAATTAAGAATGAAGAATCCCAGGACAAGATGGTTCGGGCATGTGAAGTGGAGGTATGCAGTGGCCCCAATGAGTAAGTGTGAGAGGTTGGCTGTGATGGGTTTTAGGAAAGGTAGTGGTAGGCCTGTTTGGGAGAGGTGATTAGACAAGACATGGCTCAGCTCCAGCTTTCCAAGTACATGACCTTAGATAGGAGGTTATGGAGGTCACGGATTAGGTTAGAAGGTTAGTAGGTAGTTGAGCGTTGTCTCATTTCTAAACGAGATAGGCTTGGTGGTAGTTTGATGTATTTTACATGCTTACCGTTCATACGACGTTGTAGCATCTTTCTCGTAGTTGCCTGTCTTATGATTTTTATTACTCAGTATTTATTGTGCTTCAATTATCAAATTAGTTGGTTATTGTTATCGCTCCTATTTTTTGAATGTTATGTTATGCTTTCTCTATTATTTTTTATGTCCTCTTTATGTTTTCCTTTCTGATGTGTGTTACTTGAGCCGAGAGTCTTTCGAGAACAACCTCTCTACCTCCACGAGGTAGGGGTAAGGTATGTATACATTGTACCCTCCCCAAACCATGCTAATGGGACTACATTGAGCTTGTTGTTGTGTTTGTTGTTGTTGTTGTCTTCTATGTGAAAATTTATCTTACTATGTTAATAAGTTATAATCCTCACTATAAAGGTGGAAAATCTACTTGAGAAGGTAAGAAGTTGGGAATCGAGACACTTGTTTGTAAATCCTATTGATCAAGGAAGGCAATAAAAATTTAATCAAGAGTTCATCCATAATTAAGAGTTGTGGATGTAGCGGGATTGCACATAAGCGATGCATAATTAGGGTTTGCTTTTATGTAATTCAGGCTGGTTTTCGTAGAATCTTAGAATAGTTTTAAGCTTTTTTAAGCTGCTTTGTTTAGCATTTGTATTATGTTACAGGCCTTTCAATTTAATTGGGGTATTTTTTCAAGTTTTGTGGTCTTTAAACAACAAGAATAGGGTTCCCAATTAGCTTCCTATAGTTTATGTTACAGAAGAGAAAAAGTTGCCATTTCATTGCTTGTCTACTTGAATTTCTTGGGATTATCAAACCCTCTAGTTGTGACTACCATATTGGCTATTGATGTTCTTATTTCTGCTATTTTCTTTACCACTTTGTATCCAATCAGTGATGCAATCGCCATATCAACAACAAATTATTACTCCCTCTGTCCCATACTCGGCACGGAGTTTAAGAAAGAAAGGAAGACTTTTAAAACTTGTGGTCCAAAATGAATGATAGAAATTTGTGTGGCTGTAAATTATTTCATCAAGGGTTAAATAGACATTTTATAGTCAAATTGTTACTTTATATAGAAATGTGTCATTCTTTTTGGGACCGACTAAAAAGGAAAGTAAGTCACATAAATTGGGACAGAGGGAGTAATATATTTTCATTGTCAAAAATGCAGCTGTCGATCAGGAAATCAAAAGGGCCGGTCCTGACAAAGATAAAAAGTTGAACATCATGCGTGGATTTTTCTTTTGGTTAGAGGTGAAGGCTATTTCCCTACCATATATTGACTTCAATGAATGTTCCATTCTTTTCTGTGTTTAACGTGCTCCTTGCAGTGACCATGCATATGAATCTCCTCTCACTCATTCCATAATGAAAATCACAGTATGAAATACCCTTTTGCCACCAATCCACTTGCTTATCTTCAGATTCCTCAAACCAATGGCTGCTATTGTCCTATCAGTCATTTGCCTCTAAATTATGAAAGTACTGCATTTTGACCTCAAAAAAACATGAAACACTACTTGGCTTGCTCAAATGTACTTTTCTGACTCCAAATTTTCAAGGATCAGCAAGGATGACAGATCTAAATTCTACGTCCATGTATCTTATTGTCAAAATTCTGATGTATATATGAGGTTTGAACCAATGGAATTTCAGTAGTTACAAAGATTGACCAACAGAATGAGAACAAGAACCAACGGATAATTACTGCCTTTCATCTCAAATAAAAGCATGAATTTTTTCATTCACCATTATCTTTCTCATTATTGCTTGTTCTGCAGAAGCTAGTGGCTTATACTAAAAGTAAATTTTGTTTCAATATCTCCAGCATCTAACTCGGCAAGATGCATTCCAGCCTTGGGAGGATGCAGAATGTCTCCAGACGCTGCCTGGATCTCCTTAGAAGCTGTTACTTTTTCCCATTCCCAAATGTCAATGTGTGCCATAAAAACAAGCGATGGAAGAAAACCAACAACAATTATTATGCCTCATTCCCAAATAAGTTAGGGTCAGCTATATGAATCCTCATTGACCATATTTCCTTATTTAAGCTCAACTCATGTCATATCATTGTACCGTTAGTAGAAGAAACCCAAAGATTAATATTTCAATTACTGGTAGATAACATTCGTATTGTGTATGATCCATTTGGGAAAAGTTTTCAGGACAGACAGAGAAGGTGAAAGTTTCTTATACATTGTTACAACTGCATTTTTTGCTACTCATTATTTCAATATAGTCAACATTGTTACCTGAATTTACTGGTTTACATCTTCCATTTGTCCATTGTAATTGAACCCAACTCTTGGTTTCCCCATACTGAAGTTAAGAACTCTTGCATTCATGTTGTATTGGATTTCTCCAGTATAGAGAAGTTTTCTTATGTAGTGCTCTATGTCTGAACCTATCAGACGAAGCGTATACTCCGTCAATGGAGCTCCCTGGTCCAGGTAAAAAATATTCGAGTTAGCATCTCTATTTCTAATCCATTTGGTACAAGAGTGATTATATAATTAAGCTTGTATTGAAGAGAAGTTTTCATTACCTCATAATGATCAACAAGTTCTTGGAAGTAAGAATAGACTTTGGTGCAAGTATCATCAGTCCACACAAATTCATCAGTAGGGTCAAGAAGAAGTGTGAGTTTATCCATTTGTGTTTGATCGAAAGCAAAGGTTTCAGGATCAATATAAGCTGCATATATTCTAACATGTCTAGTAGCACTACTGAGCCATTGTCCTCCATGTTCTCTGGTCATGTTCTTGCTCTGCACATTTATTTGTGGTTCTACTGGCCTTGGCTTCTTCATTGCCTCTCCTCCTTGTTTTTCTTCTTCTTTCTTTTCTTCTTCTTTTTCTACTTTTAGCTCTTCAACTTCTGCTTGCTGTGCTGAAACTGAGAAAAAGTTTCTCCTTTTGAGTTGTTTATTCTTTCCCTTTGTGCTCCAACTTAACATGCTGAAATGGGTTGAAGCCATGTATGTTGAAGTTGCTGCCATGCTTCCCCCCTTCCTTTTGGCTCCTTTTTTTCCTAGTGGTTTGTTATGTGTGATTTTTATGGCCTTTTCTTGAATGTTGGTATTTTAATTTGAAGGTTGGTATTGGGATATTGATATATCCTCCTTTTTGTGTGGATAGGAAATGTTTGTTTGCCTATGGGTTCTTTTTATTTATCTTGTATTTTTTTGTTCTGTGGCTGTGTTTAATAAAGGTTAATTACAATTTACTCTCACGTTGAGATACTTAAATTACTTCGTGTTTAACCCTGTTAAACCAGGTTTAAAGATTTGGTTAGTGAGTAAGACAAAAGCTAATTAGTGAATCCGAGCCATGAAAAGTAAGTATGCAGGGCGTTTCACTTATATAGACAATACCAACAAATTGAAGTTCAGAAGTTTGTATGGTGGTGGAAAAATATAGATTATCCTTAATATTATTGAGGAACATATTTGTCTTAAAAGAGATTACTCTGAGCATAAAAATGAGATGTATCCAGTGAAAAAATCCTCTCAAGAACACATTTTGTTGGCATATTTTTCTTACAACCTGTTTCGAAAATTTCATTTTTGAGCCAGGGTCTATTAGAAACAATCTTTTTATATGCGTATTCATCACTGCAAAAAAAAAAAATAATGCTTACCCGTCAAAAGTAAAATAAACATAATTCCAGCTGATTGAATCAACAGGTTCATTATCACCTTGATAAAGACTCAATAAGAGAGTTCAGATTGACTTGAAAATTCTCAAGACTGGAAGGTTAAAGAACTGAAGTGAAATAGCTTCCAATAAAGACTTGTATAGAGGGGATGAAATTCTCATTTCCTTTAATCCTCACTATAACAACAGTTTTCTTGTTCTATCTCACACAACAGATTTTGTGAAACAAAAAATATGCCTAATCCTAAGACCTATACCTAAGTAATTAACTAAAAGCCTAAAGATAAAAAGAAAAAAAAAATTGCTCTGCACTAGCAGAACACTACATACACCTAATTACACAACCTCATTTACAATGGTGAGGCTACTCTGATACATAGCTTGTGGTCATATCACTTGGGCTATCTATGTAGGGAGATGAACTTACAGACCTAATCCTATTTATCAGACGCATGGGTTTAATAAGCTCATCGAGATCATCCAGTTGCATCTCTGCGGGACCACTCTCGCAAAGTGGCTTTTCCTCACTTCTCTGATCAATAGTCTGTTCCTCTTCGTCGCTACCATCTAGGCTAATAAAATCGACAAACTTCCCTTCAAGGAATATGTCATTATTCCCCTTGACAGAAGGCTTCTCTGATCCAGCTGTTATGCACTCAGTAATATCGATGTGTGGAGAGCCAAAGTAACGACCGCGACCATTCTTTAACTCGCTCAAAGCTTTCCTTTTCACTCCCTTCCTTCTGTTTTTCGGATGGTGAAGCTTGCATTTTGAACCTTTGGGACAGCTGCCAGTTGCTTCAAAAACGGGGCAGACATAGGTGTGTTTCTTCTGACACTGCATGTTTAGAAATATGATCCATTTCACAAGTTTCAAGATTAGTGTGTCGTGTGTTTGTGATGATCTACATCTATTGTACAGAACATACAAAAATAATACTGAATAGTTGCATTCAGACAAAGAGGTGACATATTAAGTAAAAATACTTGGCAATATCACCGGTCGAAAATATAGCTATATCAAGGAAGTCATTTCAAAAATAAAAAATGACAAACAAGAAGAGGTAAGGGTCCCCACTACTTCATTCATGGGGGAGGTGCTGAGACTAGCCTCATCAGTTCTAACAAGTTTGGGGTAGGGACAAGCTTGTCCAGGAACCAGGAATCAACCAAACATAAAACTGGGTGAACAAACTAAACTGCAGAAGACCTTCTTTGCTGATCATCCAAACACAGCGTTTAACTAAAAACTATTTCTACTTGGCACCATCTGGCATAAATTAGCTGTGGCCTGTGAGCTATTAAGAGCTTATCTAATTGGAATTTCAATCCTTTGAGTATCATATAGTTGGTATTGATTAATCTGGAAGCAGAAAACAAACAAAAAATACCTCATTGCCATCAGCACAATAGCCCCTGAGAAAACCTTCACAGATAGAAGCATTTGGATTCACATTTACATGTCTATAAGGACAATTCTCATTTGCGCATATTCCTGCCAAAAAAAATTCAAGTTAGTGCTCTAACATCCTCTTGATCGAATTGAATCAAAATATACTAACGGTAACACCTACAGATATAATAACACCCACCTTGCAGAAAATAGGAGCAGTCTTGCATTCTTTCAGGAATAACCTAATACATAAGGTGAAAACAAGTAAAAAGGCAAAAACTAATCATGCTGCAGCTACATCATTTATAGGGTTTAAGAAGTAACATACCTCGTGAGTCAATTTACAGTTAGTATCAGAGCAAGAACCATTCAGAAATTTAGAGCAGACGGCGATTTTAGATGGATCATGAATGTAAGGACATTTTCCATTATCCTTGTTACACTTGCCAAACCTTGTAAAAAACTGGCAATACTGTTTCTTTCTTGCCAACCGAATTCTAGCAGTGTGCAAACTCCAGCGTACTTTCTCACTTGCTAAGATGCGGACTCGTCTCTTTGGATTTCTAACCAGCTTATTACCATTGCCAACCCGTACATACCTACAAGCAGTTACAAGCTTTTATATTATATTATTCTTTTTATAAGGCAAAGTTCTATTCACGGGAATTAATTATATTTATCTTATTTCATTCATCTCTTGGAAGCAAGACAGTACTTTTTTACTTCTTTCATATTGACCACCTTTTTGGAATACCTACTATTTTTCAAGACTATGAAATCCAATAGAAAAGATTGAGATATAAGCAACAACTTAAGTACCAAGAATTCATCTCTTGGAAGCAAGACAGTACTTTTTTTAGTTCTTTCATATTGGCCACCTTTTTGGAATACCTATTACTTTTCAAGACTATATGAAATCCAATAGAAAAGATTGAGATATAAGCAACATCTTAAGTACCAAGAACTATGAACTGCTCATGCTTCCTGAAAGTTGAGGGATTTTGAGAAAAAGTTATGTAAATGAATATCACAATTCACAGTTAAAGCCACAACCCAATACTAACTTAATGCCTGAAGATAAACCAGCACTAGGTACATCATTGATAAAGAACTGAAAACAAAAGTATTATACGTACTCATCGTTCCCAATCAATAATCTTTTCGGTATGTAAGATTTCTTTGCCTCTGGAACTGACACCGATGGTTCTTCATCTGTCCATAAAACATGGAGAATTACAAAGTCAAGCAGCAAATAATGTCAAGTGACAGTTGCAAGAATAAATCAAAAACTTCACCGAAACCACTCTTAGAAATAAAAGAAAAGAGGCACCCCACCCCCACCTCCACAAGATATAAAGAACAAGACAAAGCTAGTATGTTTGAGCTCAAGTCTGCCTGATTTCAAAGAATGATTGATCAAGATAAAGATGGAAAGTACTTACTCAGGCTCCAAAACCCAAAAAAAAAAAATTAACAAATTAAAGGGAAAATATCAATTCAAAATAGAAAGCAAGGGCATTAAGAAACAGCTCCTACCATTCTCCCCTCAAGTGAAAAATGCTAAGAATCAATTTGCGCCTTAGGTTCCAATAAACATGCAAATACAATAAACTTCTCATAATTATTACTCCCTCCGTCCCATTTTATGTGAGGTAGTTTGACTCGGCACGGAGTTTAAGAAAGAAAGGAAGGCTTTAAAACTTGTGGTCCAAAATGAATGATAGAAATTTGTGTGGCTGTAAATCATTTCATTAAGGGTAAAATAGACATTTGACATTTTATAGTTAAATTGTTACTTAATATAGAAATGTGTCATTCTTTTGGGATTGACTAAAAAGGAAAGTAAGTCACATAAATTGGGACAAAGGGAGTAAATTTTACTTTGATAAAGGAACTTCTCGAAATGTTGACTTCCATGACCATATTAGAAAAAAGACCTAAAAGACTTGGTTCTATCAAAAAGCCAGCAACCCTTTCAGCGTCTCCACCGAAAGAGGAGTGCCTGCTCCATCCATGAAAGCATTCAATTGAGAGAATTTTTCTCGTTGAAAGAAGTTGAATACTGATAAAAAGAATATCATTGAATTAATAAGAATAACACATTTCCTCTTTTAAAAAAGGTTACTGTTTTTACAATAAGAAAAAAGGATCTTACTATTGAGATCGGTGTCCAAGCTGGCATTATCAAAGCTACTAACTAATGTTTAAAAAGCACTCTAGAATTTGGACTATTAAACTGGATTTGGTTTCAAAACTATCAGAGTCTGCCATAAGAAACCAGGTTCTCTAGTAGACTAAAATCCAATTAGGAGCCGTGACTAAATGGATACATTTTAGCAACTTTTAAGTTTTTCAACAACTATCTCCGAAACATGAATATCTACTTTGTAGCATGTACTTCTCCTTTCAAACTTCACTGCAGGGGCATATTTGTAGTGGATTAAACAAAGGAACTTCACAGATCCTACCAATCAAAAATGAAACTTCACAGATCCTACCAATCAAAAATGGAACTTCACAGATTCTCTATAAGGGTGGTGATGGCACAAAGAAATTAGACTTTTATAGCAAAAGCAGATGCAGTAAAATTGGAGGTTATCCACTTATATTGAAGTTCCAGCATATTGATTCTTGAATCAAGTAACCAACATTATTTAGTTTCACTTTTGAAGGGCACAATGAAACTAAAGGGCGTGCAAGAGATGCTTAACAGAGGCTGTAAAAATCTGAAACCTGCAATCTTATGTACTCTAGAAACTGAGAAGCACATGACTATGCCAACTGGCCTTTGTGCTATTTAGTTATCAGAAAAGATGGTTTTAGGGAGAAATGAGTCATGTTGATCAATTTATTCATTTCCATTGTTAAACTCTCAATATTTATAAATCGAACCCATAGTTATTTTCCAATCCAAAGAGGCTTAAAACAAAGACTCTCTTGTTTCCCTTCACATTTCTATTAGCAATGGAGCTTTGGCATTTACCCTGGTGAAACTAACCATTCAATGGTCACATATTATGTAGTAATGAAGCACAAGCAAAGCAACTAAAGGTGTTGCAAATTGTTTTTGAGGCTGCTTCTTGGCTGCATGCAACTTATCTAAGAACAGTTTGTTTTTCTACTTCTTTTTTTATTGGTTGTCTATGAGCAGTTAGTTCCCTGTAGAGAATATACAGATATTGATCAACATATTCGGCAAAAAGGTGGAATACTTCTCCACTGCCTGCCCTAGTTTGCCGTGAGATGGTGACAGAACTGGACAGCGTCAATTTGGCAGGGGTGATTGTGAAGTGTGCATGAAAGTGCAATATCTTTCCATGGAAGGGATCACTTTGATTAATAATATACTGTGACCCTACATTCCAAGTGTGCCAGTGCAGTGAAGAAATTCGATAAGCCGTGAACGGATTTCAGGTGGCATGGGAATGGTGAAAGAAGAAAGAATTCATATGGTCAAATGCACAACTGTCGCAGCACCTAAAAATGCAGAGGTATGGGAGTGAAAAACGTGCAAATACAAAATAACATAAGAGGAAAATTATTCCCTTCAAATAAACATGAGGGGCAAAGGGATTGATCAAGAAAGCTGTTTCGCCTAGCAGTACGACGCTTGTACTGATCTGCCACCAACCAGACATTGTCTAACCAAATTCAATTCTCTCAATACTTCCTCAAAAAAACCAAGTAAGGAGAGCCACAATTTAGTCCTGCAAGCAGCTCTAGAATGTCAGTTGCACTCATAAGAACACCCCCTGTTTTTTTCCTTTCCTCGTAAGCCTCTGCTATTTCCACTAAATGAGCCAGCCAACATCTTCAAAGGCAGCTGAATTCAGAGAATGATCGGGAAGAGTTGTCAAAGGAGGTCATCAAAACTAGGTAAGAAATGGAGGGATTTTGGTCCACCAATGGAGTAACCACTTCATATGAGATTGCACTTTGGAAATATAGAAGGAAGCCCTGAGGCAAATAAAGCTAACTCAATTTTCTTTCAGTGTGGCAAGACAAATGGAGTGAAGTGGAGTCCCTAACACTAAAGTTCAAGACCTATACACTATGCAACTGGCTGTAGAGTGCAGACTGGACGATTGATGAAGAATTAATTTCAGAAGTACCCTCTCCTACTGGGAAATCAGCACGGTGCAATTCATGTGCAGAAACAAGGAAATAAAAAAACTGGAGAAAAGTCCTGATCTATGGTTGAAAATGACGCAAAAATGGTGCGTTCTCAGTCAAGTCCTGTGAGATAGAGTGGAGATGGCCAACTACAGTGCAATGATCCACTAAGACCATGTGATCCAACCAACATTTGAAGAGAAACATTTAACAGAGCCACATAACGCAGGAACTCAGGAAGTTACAAAAGTTCCCACATAAATATGAACGGCGAGATTTCAGTTCCATAAGTCAAAATTAAGTCCTGCTCATTGCTTTGACTATCACAAACAAAATCGAAGCATTCTCTAAAATGATATTGCAGGTACTAAACACAAATATGATAACTTAAAGGAACTTACATTCTCATAGCAAACACTTTGTAAGGCAAAAGTGGCAATTAAGCATCATAATGAAAAGGTTAAAAGAAAAAAATGTAAGGTGGAAAGAGGAAAAAAAGAATCAGCAAAAAAGGAGCAGACCACCTGAAATTCTTTGTAGCGTCTTCCCAGAAGAGTCCATCTTATACCGCTCACAACCAATGCGGAATATCCTTTCTCCTGTACAAAGTTAGAAGACCATCATAGTGCTCAATTAAAAGAGAGTACAACATTTGGAAAATGTACATAAAAAGGACATAGCTTTTGTGGTAATTATTAAAAGGACAAAGCTGATACATTGACATCCAATTACATTGTACAATATTTTTGAGAAACTTGGAAAAAATGAATATGCCACACCAGGGTAGAGAACTGGCCTACCTGGGAGCAGCTTTACACTATAAAACTTACGAGAAACATTATTTCCATTCATTGAGTCAACATTAGAACCATATTGTCCCCTTTTCCTTTTGTCAACAGCAGCAACTGCTAGTGCAGCTTCCTGCAAAAAAGCCTTCACTTAACAACTCAATTCCTACATCTACTCGCAAATTTTACAACCCCAAAATAAACCTGAGTGCAGCAGGACAAACCTCAGCAGCCTTCTTTGACCTTTGCTCAATAGATTTTGACCACTTTAGACTAGAGCCAGAGACACTTAACACCTTAGATCTTCGTAAAGAGAGTCCATGAATTGACCTTGTGTAGATTGTCTCCCGCTTTTTTGAGAGCAGTAACTTCCATCTAAAAGAAAATATACTTGAGGAATAATGTTTGACACCAAAAGAAATGAACGAGCCTGAAATGATTCCTCACCTGATAATAGAGGAATTGTCACTTGGAGAGGAACTCAGGAAACTCCTCCGATAGCTAGCTCTTTTCCATGGAAATAAGTAAGGCAAAAGTTTCTCATACTCTACAGTGCCACCATATTTCCTTGATGACTGAGTGTCACCTAATTTCCAGACCAATGAAAACTTCGACAATTTAGAGGCCTTGGCTAAACCTGCAAAAAGTACTTTAGTTAAACCTTGTCTGATTAGTGATAATATTGGCATTAACTTTAAAAAAAGATGGTGTTCTAGGGAAAAACAAGTATATAATATTTGAATAAAAAAGTATTAACCCTTCGTGAAGTAATTTTGGTTTAATTAAACACTCTCTGACAAAAATTGTGGTACAACCTACCCTCCTCAGACCACACAAGTGGGATTACACTGGGTATGTTGGTGTACTCTCTGACAAGAATAAGTAATACTAATTCCAATCATCAGTTCCGCCAATTCTATCCCCTAACAGGCGGTTAGGCCATAGACAAAGTTCTGCCAGGATTATAATGCATGATTTTGTAATATTGGAACTAATAAATCCTTGAAGTGCATATACTTAATTTTTGACAAATGGTTGGTTCATTTCATTGAAAGAATGGAAGATACACGTAATGGAAAACATATGTTTGGTTAAGTTGGATAAAGATTTGTTTGCAGTTTACTTCAACTTTTGAAGTAAATAAGAAAAAAGAAAGATATATAAGGTTGCCCCCAAGACCTAGCTCAAGTGGCAAAAGGTGGAGGATTTGTGGCTTAGGTCGCAGGTTCAAGCCCCACACCATGCAAAGCGAAGCCCGGTATTTAAGTGGAGAAGGGTAGAGGAGCGGGTCCATTATCCACCGAGTTTAGAAGGCTGTAATTGGTCCAAAGGGTGGGTCACAGACGGATTTCTCGATTATCAAAAAAAAAAAGATATATAAGGTACTCTATCCAAGGATTGCTAATCCCGGTATTAACTTTCATGCCGAATCCGGTACAGAATGAACTATGGCATAAATAATTCTAATTGCTTATACTGGAAATAGAAGTCCTACCAAACATGGGATAAAATGATTTCAAATATTTTCAAGTACCCATATACAAAACCTAAAATGAAGACCATGTAGAACCTATGATTGTCATCTCATTGCAATTGACTCTTTCTTCATTAACTTGTGAAGTCCAATGTTTTGCAAAAATACAAACTAACCCAAAAAATAATGTTCCATGAAGCTGTTGGGAATTTCACACTACCCTCTCCTCCACCCATGTGAAACAGCTACATCCTGTCACAGGTCTCTCCACAGTATGCACAACAAAACTTTTGAGCTCGAGGAACTAATAAATTTTTCAGCTGTCATTAGGAAATGTCCTTGTAGAACCATAGATTAGTGGAGTATCTTTTACCAAGTAAAGCTGGTTTTTGTTTCCATGTGTTGATAGAAATGCCGCAAAAAGACACTTTGAAGTGAAATAAAGGAGAACAATTCCTTGATCAAAATAAATATATACAAAAAAGTATGATATCAAATATTTCAAACTGACAAAACAGATTAATCAATCAACTAGACTTTCAGCTATATGACTTCTTTATATAAATCTTCACTCTATTCAGGTCTATTTCAGTCCTACACAAAAACATCAACTAAACATTGATTGAATTCACGAACGTTGCTTGGACTTAATCATGGTTTGTTTAGTAACTTACTCTTACCTCAAAATCCAGTTTTTCAATTCAAATTCTTTGAAAATCTAGCCAATGCTAAATTAATATAATTGCATACTGCATAGGCTTAATTATGATTTAATCAACAAAAAGTCTATAACATGAAAGCTGAGCAAAAGCAATCAGATGAAGCAGAAGTCAGATCATGAAAATACCAACAGCGCCAAATATGAGAAGTTGTAAAAGTATATCCTTACCATTCAGCCTTTTCATACCTCTTTGGAAAGGAACTATATTCTTTGTCGTGACAATTCTTTGCTTCATATGATTATTGCCAGATGCACGAATCAGTTGATTCTTTCTCCTCTTATAGTAGCCATCGGATGAAGTCTGGGTCTTATCTGAAGCTGCAAGTAACTGATTTGATCTTTGCTTCACATAAACTATATTATTTTTGGAACTGCCTTCATCTAATGTATTCTGGCTTCCAGAATCACCTCCCAGACCAATTTGACATTCAGGAACTGCAGAAGATGTTGAAGGATGCTCAGAAGGCTTCAGCGCCAAAATATTGTGAGTTACTTCCATAGGATCTGAGTTTGTAGCAATACTACCATTTCCAGGATGATCTACCACTGGTGAAGATGTAGACACCAATGCAATGCAACTAAATGATTCGCTCTGTGTCGGGGTTTTGGGTCTCTCTGAAGGAGCATTTAATTCTGGAGTTCCCCTGCAGCTAGGTGAACCAGTTATCTCAGCCCTGTTCTCACATTTTCTCCTAAGGTCATTCACACCAGAAGAGTTCAACCGGTAAATTGAAGAACTTGGAGCATGGTATCCTTTGGGAACGGAACCAACAGGAGAAGGATTTCTGACAAGACTGTTACCCTTGCGAATGTAAGAGCCGACTTTCACAGTGTCCTTAGATAAATGGCTTTGTGGAGGTAGGGCGTTCATTTGGGAACCTCGTCCAACAACAGAGGAAGAGCTATTACCAGTTCTATGCCATGTCAGTGGCTTCTTCGGAACGGGCACATTCCTTGGAGTGATAAAACTCGATGGGCGAACAGATAAAACCCTAGAGCCAGCAGGACTTTGCTGGTTTGCACCTAGATTTGGTTTCCAACCCTGTGAACTCACATTCTTGGAGGACTTTACTGTGTTCTGTGATGATAATGCCACAGTACTGACATTAACCAGAGGATCGCCACCAACTTTATGATCTGAACTTCTACCAAACTCAAAAGCATCTGACGATGTCTTCACTGAAGAAGAAATATTGTCATAAGCTGTTATGGAATTTTCATCAACTCTTAGGGCTTTTTCAATAACAATTTCACTGGACATTGATGATTTATCAATAGGTTCCTCAGAGACTGAGCTATTAGTTAAGTCAGGAAATGACACCAGCGGTGACATATCCAGCACAGATTCCATACTTTTGACACTTACTTTGTTGGCAAATAAAGAGAGATTATCTGCCAATAAAGGCATGTCATCCCTGTCAAGCACATAATTACAGCTTTCATGACCTTCTGGGGACAACTTTTGGTCCATTCCAACAGAGGAACCTTTGTCATCACTTACTCTATCAGCTATACTTAGCGTCTCAATGGATACAACTGAAGTTGTAGTTTCTTGTCCCACTGCTCCCAATTGAGAATTGTGAGGAATGACTTGCTGAACATCTGAAAAGTGATCCATCAAGCCATCTTCAAATGGCTCAGCCTGACATACACCCTTGGCAGTACTGCTGCTCTCAAGCACATTGACTGATGGACGAGCTAGTGGACTATCATCTACATTAGTCAATGTATTTCGAGATTCTAACTCTGTCACAGAAACATCATTGATCATAAGCACTGTAATTAGCCTGCTAGGTTCCTCATAGGTGGTAACACAGGGTACAGATTTAACCTTAGCTGGCGAAGAAACTTCACTTTTCTTGGGACTCTTGGTAGAACATGAATCGGAATCATCTTTAAAACAATCCTGAAGTGACAGATCCACTTCTGAAGGCCCCCCATGTGAGTGATCCCCCTTTAGTGAGTCGGTCCCATTACCAGAAACTGTACCATCCTCTTCTTCAGAGGCATGATCTTCTCTAAAACAACTGAAATTATTACCTTGGCCTAGCAAATAACTAACCACATTTTCCCCTGTCTTACTCATCTTCGTAGTGGGCAAAACAGACTCGTCATCCATAATCTTCCTCTTCCTGGTGACCTTAGGTAAGCAGTCATCATCCACAATAATCCTAACATCATCTCCAACGGAAACCACTGCATTGATAGATCTTTTAGTATGTCTCATCTCAGGTGACAATGTGACTCCATCAACACATGATTCAAAACTACCACCAAAAGTACCAGCCCTTGGATCACTATTACTCAAACACTCTGCAGTTTGCAAGTCATTGACAACTGCAATGCTCCCAGTCTCATCAGAATTAGAACTACTGTCATTTCCATTCAAGAAACTCTCTCGGAGTCCTTTCTCAATATTAGTCAACAGAGGTACAATGTTGGGGTCACAGGATGGCTCCACAGAACCTGCTCCAAAGGATCCTATAGCAGCAACTGCATTCTTCTTCCCATCAGAAAACCCCAACCCAAAATCAGCAGAGATATATGTATCTTCAGTTGACAAAGATACTTCATCTTTGTGAATTTCTCTCCCATCTAGGCTTGACAAGACAGCATCGCCATTTCTTTCTTCACAAGCCATGGACTCAGAAGATTCTTTAATAGGACCATATTCGGACACTCGGAGCTCATCCTCAGAATGCCCTCCAACATGACCAGTATTATCCGCATCAGAACTAGTAGGTTTGTTTTGTACTTCAATCATACATGTCTCAAAATTCATCGTGGAAGGGACACTCTGAACTGATCTGCTGGTATAATCAGCAGCGCCATTAATTTCAGAGTCCACACTTGAAGAAACCAAGACTTTAGCTGGACTAGGCTTCTTCCCATCAGAATTAGACTGCTCTGCAGACTCATCTTTACTAACAGCAGACAGTTTAGAAGGTTTTTCTAGTTTGCTAACTACTTCATCTGAAGGCAATTTCACATTGATACGGTTTATGACTTTCTTCTTAGTCACTTTCTTCTTTCTAACTATGAAGAAAGGTATTCTAAACTTCTCAACATGATTACTACCCTGATTCAAAACCTTGATCTCTACAGATTCCTTGCTTTCTTTGATTCCAGTTAAATCATTTGTCACAGTGGAACTCAGCAATGAAGTGCTGTTAGATGGACTACTAGCAACAGAAACTGTATCTTCATCAGGCAAAAGTTTTGACTCCTTGTTGTTATTCAAGGTACCGTTAGATGTGCGTCCATCAACAGAATCTGTAATATTAGCTGCCAAGTGTCTTGAATCCTTGTAAGAACCCAAAGTGCACTTAGATGAACTTCCAACTGCAGAAACCATAATTTTATCTGCCAAACAATTGAACTCCTGGTTAGAACTCGGTCGGCAACCAGAATCATTTGCTGAACCATTACCCTTTCCCAAATCGTCCCCAATTCTCTTTGTTGGAGAACCAGAGAAATTCACTTTTCTAATCTTCTTACATCTAGGTGCTTCACTTCTGTCTGAGTCAATGGCGGAGCTTGACGGGGTCATAATGGCCTTTGCCACAAGTGCATTAGATTTAAATGAAACATCAAGCTCCATCTGACTTCCTTCTCTTTCCTCAACCCTTCTCTCCAACCTCTCAAACACATCTTTCTGCTTTCCCCTTACCGCACCAGAACTCAAGTCATGGTCCTGATTTCTACTCCTGTTGTTAGCTTTCCCACATTGAATCCTGAGTAATGCACTCTTCTTCTGCACTTGCTTCTTCTGCGGAGACCTATGAATTTCCTCCTTGTCCACTCTTAACCTATTGCTAAACCTAACATCACCGTAATCATTACCATTATCCAAAGAAGACACTCGCCTAGAAGAAGAACCAACTGGAACCTCATCAACATTACCACCATATTCCCATCTCTCATCTTCATATCTATCATCACGCAACTCATAATTCCCCGGACTCGGTCTAAAATCCCTCGATGGGTTTGTATCAATATCCATTCTACGCCTCTCAAGACGGTACCTTTCATCATCATCATACTTGCTATTCACATCTCTCCTAACCCTAAGAGGATCTTGACTATCGTTTACAGAGCTAGCACGATTCTCTCTCAACCCACTTGAGGTAAAATCATTCACAGTAAACCTCGGTGGAGGAGGAGGAGGAGGGTTATGGTAACGGTCGTTATAATGAAAACTTGAGGGATGCGGGTGAGGGGGCTGGTATGGAGGTTGATTTAGGGTTATATTAGAGGAAACCCTAGGGGGAGAGCGATTTTGGTGATAATCGTATCGAGGGTTTTCTGAATGACGAGAAGGAAAGGAGAACTGGGATTTGTGGTGGAAGGGAGGGGATGGGGAAGGAGGAAGAGGGGGGTGAGAGATGTGGCGCTGAGGTGGTGGTGGAGGGAGATTGGAGAGTGGTAGTGGTGGTGGTGGTGGAAGCCGTTGCTGTGGCGGCTGCGGCGGCGGAGGAAGGTGGTGGAAGAAATTAGGGTTATGGGAAAAGTTTGGAGGAGGTGGAACGTACCTGTGGTGATGGTGACGGTGGTGCTGGTGGTGATAGGGAGGAAGATCCATGGAGACCGTGGGGTCTTACCGGAAAGAACGGACCTGCGGCAGCGACAGTGGTGGCGGCGATGGCGACAGTGGTGGCGGCGATGGCGACAGCAGCCTTTGTTTGAATTTTTGACAAACGTCTGCTCATATGAGAAGTTGAGAACCACAAAAACTAATCAGTTTGACATTTTAGAGTAGAGTTACCTTTTCTAAACTGGATATTCTTTTCTTTCCCGCCCAAGTGGGAATTCTTTTTTTCTACCAACTGGGGGTAATTATGGGTATTTATTTATTTTTGTGTTATAAAATATTTATATATTAATGCAGATTATTTTTTACAACATTCTGGATTTTTTATATAAAAAAAAATGGTTTTCCTTTTAAGTGTCTAAACATTATTGTTTCTCAATTTTTCTTTTATGTTTTCCTCCAAATTATCAATCATCCAAAAATTCAAGATTCTAATTAATAGTACTTGAAAAAAATATATATTAAATCTTCAAAAAACAAAAATAAGATGGAAGGTAAAAGTAGTGGCCAGAAAATTAGAGAAAGGGAAGTCGAAATGCATTTCGTTGGTAATAAAGGTGATTGGAGGATCATTTTGAGCAATAAGTGATAATTAGGTTATTTTAAACTTGAAAAAATGGAATAAGGCTGTCATATGCAAACTCCACTAGCATGCTGCACTTCTTTGTATAAAATCATCTCAAAGGTCATTACAGGTAGATTAAAGAATGTGATAGTAGGGCTGGATGAAAAGTCTCAATCTGCATTTATTGAAGATACAAGTATTTTGGATAATGTGTTATTTAGCCATGAAATATTCATAAGTTATGGAAGAAAATGGATTTCCCCAAGATGTGTTCTTAAAGTAGATATAAGAAAAGCTTATGACTCACTAGAATGCAGTTTCTTGAAACAATTGATGATTGAGATGGGGTTCCCTGCTAAATTCATTTCATAGACTATGACTTGTGTGACAATAGTATGATACTCTTTGTTATTGAATGGAGGATTGACAAAACCTTTTCAAGCTAAGAGGGGATTAAGACAAGGAGACCTTATGTCCCCCTATCTCTTTGTATTATCCATGGAGTATCTGGGAAGAGAACTTCAACAACTTAAAAATAATGGGAATTTCAACTTCCATCCAAGATGCAGAAAATTGGAGAGTGTACATGTTTGCTTTGTTGATGACCTATTAATGTATTGCAGGGGTGATCTAATTTCTATTAGGCTTTTGAATGAAGCTTTCATGAAATTCTCTAGAGCTTCCGGATTACATGCAAATGCAGACAATAGCTCCTTGTATATAGCTAGAGTTGTTGATCATACCAAGCAGGTATTGCTGAAATAACTTGTCTACACTGAGGGCACTATGCCTTTCAGATACTTGGGGTTCCCCTAGCATCAAAGAAGCTTAATGTCAATCAGGTTATGCCTTTGATTGAGAAAATCACTGATCTGTTGGTCAGCAAAATTGTTATCTTATGCTGGGAGAGTCCAATTGATAAAGTCAGTAATATTTGGGGTCAGTAATATTTGGGGTCCAAACCTATTGGGCACAAGTTTTTGTACTTCCTAAGAAGGTAATCAAGACTATATAACAAATCTGTAGGACCTTCTTATGGACGGGGGCAGTAATTATTTCCAAAAAAACTTCAGTGTCGTGGGAAACAGTGTGTAAATCACAAGTTGTAGGTGGATTGAATATAATCGATCTTAAGTTGTGGAATAAGGCTGCAATTCTCAAACAATTGTGGAATATAGCTAGGAAGAAAGACTACTTATGGATTCAATGGGTGCATAATTATTTCATAAAGAATAGGGGGATTGAAACTGTCACTCTACCTACTGTTGCTTCATGGGTAGTGAGGAAAATATTGGGTATAAGAGATATGTTAATCCAAAGGCAAGCTGGGCAAGGTGATCTGATGATGGAGTTTGCAAAGGCACAGAAAGAAGGAAAGTTTTCTACTAAGAAGATGTATACCTACATCATGCCTACTTTCCCAAGAGTAGAATGGGAGAGTATTACCTTGCAGCAAGTACATCCTAGATTTAAATTCATCTTGTGGCTGGCTGTGCAAAAAAGGTTAGCAACTGTGGAAAGACTTGAAAAGTTTGGCATCCAGGTGCCACCAGAATGTGTGTTCTGTAGTAAAACAAAGGAAACTTTTGAACATCTTTACTTTGAATGCCAAGTGACAAGAACATTATGGGGAAGGCTGTGTAACTGGCTGGGAATCCAAATAAGCATTCAAGACTGGAAAACAGAGATAACTTGGATCAGTCATATTGCTAAAAAGAAAGCAAGAGATGCTTAGATCAAGACTGGTGTTTTTGTGATGATTGTCTACATCATTTGGAGAGAAAGGAACAAGATCAGATTCTAGCGAGGGAGATTATGTGCAGACAAGATCCTCAGAGAGATTGTAATGCATATTCATCTAATAAGACAACACAAGGCAAAATGGAAACCTATACTACAAGCTCTAAATAAGTATCCTTAGAATATGATTTTGCATTGTATTAGATTATTCATGTGTTTTGATTTCTGAATGAGTAGGATTTTAGAAGGTTAGTAAAAGACGCATTAGTCTCATATCTGTGATGCTTTGTAATGCTCCTTTTTGGTTATGAATGAAAATCCAAGTTAACCAAAAAAAAAATGATACATTGCCATTCAATAGTTTTCGAATGCGCATACTCAAAACATATCTGGTAACCCCTTCTCAGATGGATGTGTATAAATAGACAAATCATAAAATGGAATGGTGAAATTAACTAGCTAACACAGCAAGTCAAGCACAATAGGGCCAGAGCTGAAATCTTGACGGTCTTATTTGTTGCAACAGTATACCATATCTGGAATTAAAAAAAGGGAAAAGGGTCAAAAATGCCTTTAAACTATGTGAAAGAAACAAAAATGCCCTCCGTTTATAGTTTGGCTCAAAAATGCCCTTGCCGTCAATACTTTGGTTCAAAAATGCCCTTGCAGTCAATACTTTGGTCCAGAAATGCCCCTATAGTTACTAAATGGGTCAAAAATGTCCTTTTCCGAATAAGTA
>JAJOOS010023885.1:0-22977 GCA_029582725.1 Solanum chiquidenum
TAATGTATCAATATATCAAACAAAGTAAAGTATAGCAATTTAGCATATGAACAAGACAATTTAAATATGATTTACCTTATCAATACAACTATATAGTAAACATATAAATATTCTTGTTGTTAAACAAAAATTGGATATAGTGGACAAACAATATTGCTTCAAGTATTTAAAAAATAAATACAAACTTAATGTATTTATGTATCCAAATGTACTTGTATGGTTAATCAACCTTTCAACTTGTGTTAATATTTCAATACAAACAGTTAGCATATGAATACTTTGTTTTCAAATGGATACAAGTATTTATAAAACTTAATGTATCAATATATCAAACAAAGTAAAGTATAGCAATTTAGCATATGAACAAGACAATTTAAATATGATTTACCTTATCAATACAACTATGTAGTATACATATAAATATTCTTCTTGTTAAACAAAAATTGGATACAGTGGACAAACAATGTTGCTTCAAGTATTTTAAAAAAAAATACAAACTTAATGTATTTATGTATCCAAATGTACTTGTATGGTTAATCAACCTTTCAACTTGTGTTAATATTTCAATACAAACGGTTAGCATATAAATACTTTATTTTCAAATGGATACAAGTATTTATAAAACTTAATGTATCAGTATATCAAACAAAGTAAAGTATAGCAATTTAGCATATGAACAAGATAATTTAAATATGATTTACCTTATCAATACAACTATATAGTATACATATAAATACCCTTGTTGTTAAACAAAAATTGGATACAATGGACAAACAATGTTGCTTCAAGTATTTAAAAAAATAAATACAAACTTAACATATTTATGTATCCAAATGTACTTGTATGATTAATCAACCTTTCAACTTGTGTTAATATTTTAATACAAATGGACAAGGGCCATGGTGATTCTTTGTTCTTCTTTCATTCTCCATTGCAACAATAGAGCCTGAAAATTTGGTTTGCTTTTGAGTAATACACAAATCGAAAAAAGATAGTTCATCCAAAAATTCGTCAAATAAATGCATACATTTTATAACCCTCCTCGCAATACTAATTTCCGCCATTGTAATGGAGAAAATAAATTTTTCAAACAAAATCCTATGAAAATAGAAGGAGAATTAATATATATGTATACAAATATAATCGTGTAAAAAGAAGAAGAAAAAAACGCAATTACAAGAGTCCTAATAAAGAAGAATCATAAAAATCACTCCTAAAATGAATCGTGAATTTCAAGGACTTGGGAAAAAAAGGAAAAAAAAAATCTGTGATATTTGAGAGAGAGAGTAATGAAATGTGATGAAGATCGGTAAACATGGAAACATCATCGTAAAACGTGCCTAACTATAATTGATTAGGCGTGTTATGATAATTTTGTCATTTAATACTTATTTATATACATATTAAAAAAACTGATTTTTATTTGTATATAATTATTTTTTGCTATTTAATATTTAATTGTATCCATAAAATAAAATAAAAAGTAAACAATAGCTATATATCTTAAATGTATACTGATGTTTGCTATATTCTGAAGTTTTTCTTAGGTGAGTAGTGTGGAAATTGGAAAGGATAAAAAGTTTAGAGAAAAATATTGGATTAGTAAGACTTTTAACTTCACATATGTCCATTAATAAGAGTCCTCACATAAATATGACATGGCATGTGAGATTCAAAATATTTTTTTTCCAACATTCTTAGTTTAACCATGATTTATGAGTTATTTTTCTTAAGCAAATTTTGGTCCTTAGATTTGTTAATGTACAAGTATAATAAGATTTAAGAGCTTGTTTAGTATTGTTGTTGGCAGGTCAAATCACTAAATTTAAAATTTTAAAGCGTTTGGAAAATCAGTAAAACTACTTTTTAACCGAAGAAGAAACAGTTTTCTTCCGTTTGAAAAAGTTAAAAAATCTGCTTCTTAGAAAAAGTAGAAGCAGAAAATTATTTTTTTCAAAACCAAAATATCATTTTCCTATACACATATTTATCAATATATCTCTTATTAATTATTTAGTATGTTTCATAAGTTTGGTTAAATTTAATTTTAAAATTTATTTTTTATTTTTATATAACAAATTTATTTTATTTTATTTTACATTTATATATTATTATTTTTACATTTTATATGTTATCCAACGTATTATTTTGCAAGATTAGAATAAAAAATCTAATATTGATTGAAAAATTGAATATGTACATTTTAGTTTAATTAAAATTTTATAATAGATATATTTATCTCTATAAAATAATCTTGATATTAAAAGTACATTGATGACTCACAAAAGTACTCTTTAGAAAAAGATTAGTTAAACCTTATTAGAAACACTTTTCAAATAAATTAATCAAACATAAATTATTTTTAAAAAGAAAACATTTTTCTAAAATAATATTTTAAAAAATACTTGTAAATATAAATAATTTTCAATAATAATGTCAAACATCCTCTAAAACAAATTAGACGAATTGGACCCAAAGACTTTTGGAAGGGAGCCACATCCATGATTTGTGAGACCATCAACTACTAATGCTTCCCTTTAAAGAAAATAAAGAAAAAAGGGAGTTTGACCCAAGTGAGATATGTAGGGCGTAATACATGGACCGATGATTGCGGATAATTCACCTCAAATTTGGCCACCTTCCATATTGTCAAACACACTATTATTTATTTATTTTTCAAAACTTAAATTTTTTTACTTCCAGTAGCTAAGTTGGCAAAAAGTGAAACCACTAATCAACTACTAGACAAAAAAAAACAAAAACTACTATTATTATGCTCAAAGTTTTGGCCTAAAACATGATGCTTTAAGACAGAATTCTATTATCATACAATGAGGTGAGACTGTTAATTATTATTTTTGTACCTACTTTCAATTAATTATCCAACGTAACAACAATTTTCAAACACAAGTAACTTAGGGAAATATGGGTATCCTTCATTTTAGGCTTATAATTTGATCTCTCTCTGTACCACCTAATCGTAAGAATTTCACGAATTGTCCTATTTTTTATCATCCTAATACTCATTTTATATATTTTTTCTCTTCTGCATTCAATTACGTATGACTGAAACTTTAGCCAATTTTAAAATGTGTTTCAGTTTTGTATGATTGAATGTAGACATTATGAAAAAATTGAAAGGACGTTAAATAAGTTTATTAGATTTATCGTTCTATTGATAAAATGATGATTGAAGTTTGTTATTTATAAAAGATGAAACTTATATTTCAAATTTGGTTGAATAGGGCATATTGTGGCAATTTTCCTGAATTCAACGGTTGAACAAGAATGTTAAAAGGATGGATGTGTGAATTGATAGTCCATAAAACAGAGGAGAAAAGTGGGAGCGGAAAATTCGGAAGTAATTAATGAAAATGTGTAAAAAGTGTAGTAGATTGATGGAATCAAAGATAAAAAGCGGCTATAACTGTTTCATGGGGGACCTTTATTGTGATGTGGACCTATCTTTTCCTTTTTTTCCCCATTCCATTCCAATCAAATCAAATTGGTGAGACGACTTCACTCTTAACTAGAGATTTCAGATTTGAGTTATGGAAAAAATATCATGTTGGAAGCGTCATGTTCGAATGAGCCGTGCAATGTGCTATCCGTATTTAGTCGAGTCTCCAATGAAACTTCAATCTTCAATGTGGGCTCTAGACACCAGATGAGAAACCAAAAACAAAATAAATACTCTCTTTTTATGTTTTTGTTTCCGCCAATATGTCCTTTGATTAAGGAGGACCAAAGTTAGGTATACACATAATTTCGTTTCTTTTCTCTCTTATAAGTAGTCCCTCCCCTTCCATCATTTTCTTCAACCACCTCAACTCCATAAGCCTTAAGCCCCAATTAAGAATGAGTATCATGATTATCATCGCTGTTCTTCTTTTTGTGGACTCATGTTTCAACATTGTTGAAGGAAGAATCCCTGGTATTTACTCTGGTGGTTCATGGCAAACTGCACATGCTACATTTTACGGTGGAAGTGATGCTTCTGGAACAATGGGTGGTGCCTGTGGTTACGGAAATTTATACAGCCAAGGATACGGAGTTAACACAGCAGCATTGAGTACTGCTTTGTTTAACAATGGATTAAGTTGTGGAGCTTGCTTTGAACTTAAATGTTCAAATACTCCTAATTGGAAATGGTGTCTCCCTGGAAGCCCTTCAATTTTAATCACAGCTACCAATTTCTGCCCACCAAACTACGCATTGCCAAATGATAATGGTGGCTGGTGCAATCCTCCTCGCTCTCACTTTGATCTCGCTATGCCTATGTTTCTCAAGCTTGCTCAGTACCGTGCTGGCATTGTTCCTGTTACTTATCGCAGGTAATAATCAATTAAATCTACCTCTGTACTATCGGAAATAATTTCATAATAATAATGTATATTTGTGAAATGTTCAGGATACCATGCCGCAAGCAAGGAGGAATCAGGTTCACAATCAATGGATTCCGTTACTTCAACTTAGTGTTGATCACAAATGTAGCAGGTGCAGGGGATATTATTAAGGTTTGGGTAAAAGGAACAAAGACTAATTGGATTCCATTGAGCCGTAATTGGGGTCAAAATTGGCAATCAAATGCCGTCTTAACTGGTCAATCACTCTCTTTCAGGGTTAAAGCTAGTGACCATCGCTCTTCTACTTCATGGAATATTGTTCCTTCTCATTGGCAATTTGGCCAAACTTTCACCGTAAAAAATTTCAAAATATAAATTCCAAAAAAAAAAAAAAAAAAAAGCTGGAAGAATAGAGTTACATTAAAAAGGGTATTGTTATTTAATTTGTGGGAAAAGTAGGATATTTTCGAGTATTTTCTTTTTTTTTGAAAAAAATTTGAGGGTAGGGAATGAAATTACAAGGTGGGGAATCAAATCGTCACCAACAAGATGGAAGTTCAGATAGATAATCAACTAAACTACTAAGATTCTTCGATATTTCTGAGTGTGTATCAGTTTTTTTGACTATATTGGAATATAGGTATAGAAATATAGTATGGTTAAAGGGGAAAAGCGAAAGGCTATCTGTAATGGAGAGAGAGGTTGAAGTGGCTGCAAAATCATGTAGCCCGCAGCTGTTTTTTTTTAACTTCTACAATATACATCACAAGTTTTTATAAATGCATTGTCTTCTTCTATTCAATCTTTTTCCCCCCTTCGCCGGTATTATTAAAAAATTATAATTGACGTTAAAATAAATATATATTAATCTAAATAATTAAAATGCATATTGTACTCAATTATGTTATTCTCTTAATATAAAATTTTGATTTTTTTTTTGATATTTAAGACTTTAAATCAAATATTAAAGAATAAATATAATATTAGTTGAATTAGTTCTTATATCTTATTACGAATAAGTAAACATGCAATTACTATACCTCTAATTACTTTGAAGTCAATTAAACAAAATTGTTATTTATTATTTACTCGAATAATCATGATTTAATTATTATTCTAATATTTATGACTTTAAAATTTATTAAAATTATATCTATTATATTTTTACTTATTTGTAAGACATAAGAACTTCTAATATTTAGTATTTTAAAATTTTAAGATCAATTACAACTTTGATCATTTTCAAAAACTATTTTACACTACTGATAATAAGAACATGCTGCGATCCAAAAACTTATCGTGATGACACCTATTAAATTCCACCGGCAAGTAAGTTAACCCTTAGCCCAGAACCAAAGTCGATAATGGGCCTAGGAAGTGGAAGAAATATACAAGAGTATATATAATAGATTTAAGGGAGAAACAATGGAAATAAGAGATAATAGCTAGACGGGAATCATAGTATAGATACTAAGGTAAACGACGAAAGCAATAAAGTTATCTAATAGCTAGTTGGACCCCATAAGCTCTGAAGACAAACAATGCCATAGCAACAATAATCATATAATAAAAAATCCGACCGAATAGGTACACACAATTGCTTCACTACAAAGACGCAACTCTTTAATAAACACGAATACCTTCTCAGAATATGACATCGGAATAACATCATATAACCTAGCACCTCTCAGAACTTTACGTCTAAATAACTAGTCCTTCCCAAAATATTACATAGGAAATCATTATCAGAACTTAGCACACCCTAAAATCTTACATCTAAATGACTAGTCCTTCCAGGAATCTTACCTCAGAAAGCCTTAGAAACCAAGTCAGTCCTAGAATCTTACATCGGGATGACTACACAAAAACCTACCAGCTCCCAAAATATTACGTCGTATCAGTTGTACAAAACTTTAGCATATCCTAGAATCTTTGGAATAGCAACGCCACTATCCAGCCCTCTTCCTAGAATCACACCTCAGGTCAACTATATAGTCACTAAGAGGAGTAGGACCCTAAACAAGTATAGGTAGTCATCTCGCTACAACCAACAAGTCACACATCATAACAGGGCTACCTGAAGGTTACAACCTAGCCCAAAAGATCATATCTAACCAAATATCATTTCCAAATCAAGCCCTACTGGCCACAAAAATCAACACCCAAGGCAAATACTAGTCAATCATAGGCTAAGACTCAACAACCTCAAAACTAATATCATTCTAGCCTATTCACAACTCACATGAACAAACATAACACCACACTAATCATGATAAACCCAAACCTTATCCAAAACTACCAATATAAGGCGAAATCAATTCAATAACGATAACAACAGGGAATCATATTAAATACCAACCCAACACTTATCAAATCATCATGCTAGAACAATCAACAAGCAAGGTCTAAGAATAGTAAGTCATAGCTTACCCCAAAGCCAAACATGCACACTTAAAATCTCTATACCGTATTATTTTCCTTCCGAGCATCCATATGATGTCACACTATCAAAATAGTGATTCCAACATCAATACCATCATTTTTTACACTCAAATGCAACATTTAAAGATAATATTGATCCTTACAACGTCCCCAAGCAACTCTCAACTCAATGCAAAGATTTCCTCAAGAAATGATCTCAACACTTACTATCGAAAATAAAAATATATGAAGAAGGAGCAGTGATTTGATTTCTATTAGAGCCGCTCCAACGGATCCAACGTCGCAGGAGCGGCATCGCCAAAATGGAAAAGGGGTCGCTGGTGCGAGAGTCTATTGTAATTATCTAGGTGTTTATGATTGTCCTTCATTTTATATTGAAGGCTTACAAACCTAAATTTGAGGATTTTATGGTAATACCATTCGTGTTTGGGGACATCGATTTTAAATTAAAATTTGAAAAATATATTTTTAGTCTCTTCCTAAAATATCTTAAATATTTATGGAAATTTATTTAATCACGATATAATTGTGTATGCATTTATTTTATAATTGTCTTGTAAATTATGAATATTTTAACGGAGATAGTTAGTCTAGTTATGTCAAGAAATTATTTATTATATAAGATATGCTTTATTCAAATTTTTTTATATTAATTGTGACATGTTAAATTATATATATATATATGTATTGTGACATCGATTTTAAATTAAATTTGAAAAATATATTTTAGTCTCTTCCTAAAATATCTTAAATATTTATGGAAATTATATATAATTCAAATTAAATTATCACGAACCTACGCAATACTCAAGTAGATACATAATAGGGTAAAATAAATAAATTAGGATAGTATGTAATGACCGGTCGGTCATTTTTGGAAAGTTTCATAAATTTACCATTTGGCCCTCCTCTGATTGATCCCGAGTCTTCTATGATTGAGTTTTGAAAATTTGGTTTTGAACTTTGAGTTAGAAGTTGAGAATTTGGTAAGCTTTGAATTTGAAATGCTAAGTTGTTAAGAAAGTGATTTTTGGTGTCTTTTGGAGTTTTGAGTGTCGGAATGGAATTTCATCGATTCCATCACTTATAGAAAGTGAAATCTTGGCGGTAAGAGTAGTCATTTTAAGATTTTTAGGATTTGAGGTCCTAAGTTGTGAAATTGTGGATTAGCCTTCGGGTTGACTTTGGTCAACATTCAGGGTTCGGATGCTCGTATCGGATTTTTATGAGTTCCGTTGGATTTGGAG
Organism: Solanum chiquidenum; assembly: GCA_029582725.1. Classification (NCBI taxonomy): domain Eukaryota; kingdom Viridiplantae; phylum Streptophyta; class Magnoliopsida; order Solanales; family Solanaceae; genus Solanum; species Solanum chiquidenum. The sequence continues at coordinate 8,036 of JAJOOS010023885.1, forward strand.
GATGATTTTAGGCCTAGGTGAGGTCTTGCTTGATTTTTAAGGGGTCCCGAGCTTGTTTTAACCTTTTTAGGTGTTGAGTTAGTTTCTTGTGGTTTTCATGGATGTCAGGTTAAGGAGACCCCATATTCGTGTTTTGATGGTTCCATTGAGTCCGGTACATTGAGTATAATTGATTTGCATATGTGGTTTGTGTTCACGGGGTTCTGAACAAATTTTGAGGGTCCTTTAGATGTTTGGAGAATTGGTTGTGTTTTTTGGTGCTGCAGACCTCACTTTTGCGAAGGTACTGTCGCTTAAGCGACCTCCGCTTAAGCGAAGGACTTGTATGTTAAGAAAGCTTCTCTTTAGGTAATGCCGTTCACTTTTGCGAAGCCCGAGATATTTACAAGGTTTGCTTTTGCCATATCTGAGAGGGGTTTTGACCTGTCATTTTCGGGGTTTATGCCCCATTTTAATTTTTGAGCTTGGGAATCCTTGGTGGAGATTATGGAAAGGTTTTCTTGTGCTAAATCATTTGGGTATGCTTCTATAATCCTAAACCTTCATTTTCATTTGATTATTTATGTGTTTTAACATCAAAATATGAGATTTTGATAGGTGAATGATGAGGTTTGCAAGAACTCAAGCTCTTAGCTAAAATGGAGATTTTGAACTTATTTTTAAGTCCTTTTTGGAAATGATTTTCCCCTATGAGTTCCTAAAGCATTGAGTAATGTTTTCAAATATTAAAATTGGATTCAAACCTTATTTTCAAAATTGGGTTTTGTGTTGATTGATCCACTTTTCAAGAGAATTGATGTTGTATTGGTATTGTTGTTTCCGAAAAGTGATTGTAAATACTTGATTAATATAGATTTTGTGTCTTTGGAAGTGATTCGAAAGGGGAAGACTCAACTCTTGGAGTGAATATTGATTAATTTAAGGCAAGTGATTTTCTAAACCTTATATTCTAGTATAATTTGTGTACTTCCTTTGTTGTTGTGTGTCGGGAGTAATGGGAATGAGGTGAATGGTTAATTTTCCACTTATTACATCTAAATGAATAAAGGGGGTTGAAATGAAAAGGGCTATGTGATGAACATGACAATGTGAATTGCCTTATTGTGACCCTTGTTGATTGATTGATGAAATGCTTGAAAGCATGAATGTAGACTTGAATTGTATGAATTGTTGTCTCTTCCGTGTGGTGTGATATTGCTTGTATGCACTGATTGTGAACATCGTGATGAGACATATGATGATTTATGATGCCGAGGTCTTTGTCGGTGAATGTTACGATGCCAAGGTCTTTGCCGGTGAGTGTTGTGATAAACCAAGAACGCTAAGTGCTCACCCTTGTGTCCGAACCAAAATTGCAAAAGAAGACACGAACGATCACCGCTGGTGGCTGGAACTAGGACGTGCATCACAGAAAGATGCAGAGTGTAGCATAAGTACCAAAACAAGGTACTCTGTAGGCATCATAGGACGACTAAGCAAGAAAGGTAAAAACAATATGAAAATATAGAATCTAGACACAAACAAAGGTCAAAGCAGGAAAGAAAGAAAGGACACAAGTATAGGAAGTAAATCTATGTATAGCTAAACTAAACCTAACTGGACACCCATAAGCCTGGAAGGTACACTCGTGCACAAGTTTAAATAAACCCGAACAGACCCCCATAAGCCCGACATGTACACAAAATAGGTAAGAATACAAGAACAAGATACTCAAACCCAAGTCCAAAAGAAATCAACTGGGCCTCGAACCTACAATGATAGGATCTGAGCCTCAAACCCAAAGTGGTAAAAGTTAGGCCTTGAACCCAAAATGATAGAATCTGGGCCTTGAACCCAAGACATCAGTCTCAAGTTGTAAATAATGGCCTCAAACCGTAAAACATCAGCCTCGAACTAGAAATAACGGCCTCGAACCAGAAATAATCACTACAACCAACCAACTCATAACCTAACTAACAAGAGTGTCAAGGGTGTGTCAATTCCAAGGAGAATCTCATGTCAAGTCAAGTCACCCTGGGACGCCACCCACCCAAAGGTATCAACAGAAGGCTCCCAACCTAGTAAAAATCAATCTCCAATCGTAGCAATATCATAAACCTCCGATAATACCTCGGAACCGCAAAAATAGAGAGAGAGGATAAAAGATCTAATAAGCCACAAATTCGCCTAAACTAAGGCTCATACTATCAGACTCAAGTCTGCTATTCAAGTCTACAAGGATCTAGTTTGTCCGCAACTACGTCGGAGACAAAGCAAAGCAACAAAGTATAAGAGTCTAAGGCAACACTGGTCTATCCTACACTAAGTGTGGACATGCATAAGAAAGCAAGTAAATTCAAGTAATTCACATAGCAAGTACAAACCCAAACCACCCAACTAGCAAGGTACTATTCCCGAAATAATGCCGATCAAACCTAAAATATGGTATCTAAGAAGAGAGGTAAAAATACTAGGTCTCCGTCCCCAATTCACACTAGTCAACATGAGTTCACATATTAAGGCTCAATCTAGATAGAAAGGAAGTTGTAGCCTACCTTTAGGCCGACGATGTGTGCTCCAAATCACTTCGTCAGAGCTTTTCCTTTCCGAACGGTCTTTGAACGCTGTCACACTATCAAATATAGGATCACAATATTAGTACGTTCGTTTAGACACCAAACAGAGACAAATAAATTTTGTAGTCGAAATGATAATCATGGGACCCGCACCAAACTTTTTGGATTTGACTCTACAAAAAGACCCAACACAGTACCCCTAATTTGTGTTCCAAAATGGAACACAATTCAGGGATCAGAACGAAGTAAAAACCTAACATGCAAATAAATCACACTTTAATCAATTTAAAAAAAATATGCAGCAGGTAAAACTCGTAATTTACCAAAATCGAAGGATGCCCAACACTCCTTGAACACTCCACAACGTAGCCTCGATAATTCCTAACACGTGGGACTTTAAATCACCCAAAACTGAGCTAAAATTAGCAAGCTATCACCAAATCTATAAAGCTAAAATCAAGAACTCAAAAAGAGCTACAACAATCTATTTTATCGCGATTTTACCTCAAACAACGTGCACCCGATAACTTCCGATCACTCTACAGAGAATCCACCATCAAAATGAAGCTTCCACACTTTGAATCACCTCATTTGGCCAATAAATGAGAGAGATATGGGGTTTTGAAGATTTCAAAATGAGCTGATATTTCTGCTATATATGCACCAAATTTCAGCATTTTTTTCCGAAGACTGAAAAACTCTGACGAGGTATTCCAAACTTGTTCGAATCCTATGCATGCAAATGAGATATGCAACCATACCAAATTTGATATAGCGCAGTCAAAGTTTCCATACGAGGTCATCTTGACAAAAAGTGGGTCCCATACCTAACCACCATTTTAAGTCAAAATCCACAAAGGAGCTCGAAATTAGCTCGAAATCCTCAGGACACAAACGAAGGATCAATATAGACCAAACTCAACACTCCGGAGCTAATCGTGCTGATGAAATTCTCATCCGAGTGTGTTTACTCAAAATGCTAACTAAAGTCAAACTTAGGCTTAAATTTTTAATTTAAAATGCCTAATCGCACCGACTCACACTGAAAACCTTGGGAGTCATGCCGACCAAGCTAACATCCTATAATGACCCTTTCAGAGCTAATGGAATCGTCAAAATTGGATTATGAAGTCATCTTCCTAAACTTCTGATAAAAAATGACCGTTCAAGGTTTAAAAGCTCCCAAAACACTAAAACTCACATAAAAAATAAATGAACGACCACGTGACCAAATTGTTAGTCCCATCACATCATAAATGACTTGGAATCACTACACGAAAGCTCTAAATGACAAACAAGGGGCATAATGTCACGATCCAAGGTAGCCCCTAGGCGTAACATGGGGTATAAGACCCCGAGAGGCCCCATACGAGCAACTTAGCATTCATAACATAAGACATAGAATGAATAAGATATAAAGAAAAACATTTCAAGTACAAAAGTTTTTATAAAAGTAAAGTGGAAGTATAAACACTTGTCTCATTAGCCATCTAGTACATAAGAATGAAACTGGGCCTATCCCATACATCATGTCCAAAACTGAAAGTAAGAAAAAAAATTGAAAACACTGAAAATCCATCCTCAAAGCATGAGGACTGATTAACGCATCAGGGCACTTCATCCAATACTAAGTGCCAACGATCGTTTGCCAGTATAATAACCCAACTACGTGAGTTGGGGTTGAACCCACAGAGAGTAGTGTTTCCTTCTAATTCAATAATAAAAGTATAATGACAATCTCTTCAAGCAAACGCCTCTTGCACTATTAATATTTAAATCTCTAACGCAAGACCTCAATTAACACTCCAAACTCACATTTCAACACAAACAATCAAACAATAGAATTAAAACTTGGGAATTTTGATCAGCCAATTGTCAAATCTAAACGAAGTGAATGAATGTTACTTCTCACAAAGGGGTAATTTGTCGTGGATAGGTCGAACCATATATAAAGTAACTTTCTTTCGAACAATTACCTTCTCTATGTTGAATTCTCTCAAACTTCAACACCAATTGAAAGATGCCCAGCTCTTCTCCCTCATCAAATCCACTCTCTCGAGATAAATACAAAGGATGGATCACTTGTTTCACTCTCTCGAGCTGAAACCAAGGAAACCCACTACTAAGGATGCTAAGATTGCCACCTTGGTTCCACACCTCTCTATCGAGCAAGTGCACAACACTGAAATTGATACACGAGGTTTCACAATTCAACCTCAAAACACAGCAACACCTTAGACCCACTTCAAATTAACACCATTCTTCGCAACTAACAAACGCCCACTAGGTAAATTCAACAATTGGCTTCATGATCAAAACCCTAAGTAGAGCGTTTTAGCCACTCATATTAAAAATACAAAAAATGAAATTAATTATCACTCTCATGGTTGGGTATAAATGAGAATTATAACATGGAAATCTATTGAGAATCCTTTCTCTTCCAAAATCTCCCTGAAAATCATCTTAAAATCACAGTGAAATAGCCTTTTGCAGTGTTCTCTCACTCTCTCTTTTTCTCTCCTCTTTTTTGAATGCCATCTTTTTCTACCAGAACCAATTTAAACAAGTCTGAAGCATCGCGCTTTCAGACCACTTGGCGAAGTAAGTCAGGCGTCGCCGACAGATCGGTGACTCACCGATCGTTCTTTATCTCACCTTCATTTTTCACTTCTTCTTGACCTGGCTACTATAACTTTAGGCGGTCCAGGTCGAGATCACTGGATGACTCCGCGATTCTCCCTATTTCCTTCTATCTCGCCCATCAGCACTTACATGAAACTTCCTCATCACTTTTGTCGATTAGGTTTATCCTTCGCCGTATAGATCAGCGACACGCCGAATGGCGTAGCTGTTTGCCGAAATTGTTCCCAGTTTAGCTCCAGTATTCTGTAACTTTAGGCGATATCTTGGCAATTGAGCGATTCTCCGAATGACATCAACGATCGTCAGGTTTTCATTTCTCCATTCCTTTAGCTTGCTTCGTTCCCTTTTTGATCAAACACGTCCATGCATCGTTCCTAAATCCAAATGCCTGAAATTCAAGGATTGACACGTTCATTGGCACTAAACAATCCCTTTGAGGACATTAATTTTGTTAAAATAAGGCCCTACATGAGTCCAAATCGTGGACTCATCAAGGACCACCAAAGCTCAAAATCCCTCAAATCAACCTCTAGCCACTAAACTGAGAACCCAGACAGTCGGACCCTACATTTAGGGAAATGTAGGCAAGAGTATGCGTTAGTTCAAAATATGTACCAAGTATGATAGACATGCACAAAACATATGAAAACATGCTTAAAGAGAGATACCTTCATAAGATACAATGACCAAGCTAAAACATGTGATAAGAGATAGAAAACATGAGTCATAAAACATGGTCAATGCACATAATCATCATCTTAAACATATATGAAATACTTCCTTGAAGTAACCTTAGTTCATCATAACTTACTTGTTTGTGGGAATATCATCTTCCTTCACCCTCAACTGGTGATAACCCGACCGTAGGTCAATCTTGGAGAAGTAACTTGCTCATTAAAGTTGGTCAAACAAATCATATATCCTTAGAAGAGGATAGTTATTCTTAATGGTCACCTTGTTCAGCTGACGATAGTCAATACACATACGAAGAGAACCATCTTTCTTTCTAACAAACCAAATTGGAGCATCCCATAGAGAGATATTCGATCGGATGAAACCCTTATCCAACAAATCTCTCAATTTTTCTTTCAACCCCTTTAGTTCTGCCAGAGCCATTCGGTAATGAGGAATAAAAATAGGTTGCATATCTGGAAAAAGGTCAATACCAAAGTCTATTTACCTTTCGGGAGGAATACCGGGTAAATCATCTAGGAATACTTTAGAAAACTCATAAACTACAGGGACCGACTCAAGAGTAGGGGTTTCAGAATCTACATCCCTCACCCTAACTAGATGATATATGCAACCCTTAGCAATAATCCTTCTAGGTTTAAGACAAGCGACAAACTGACCCTTAGGCATGCAACTTCCCCCTTTCCACTCAAGGTTAGGCTCATTCGGGAACTGAAACTTGACTACACGAGTTCAACAATCAATAAAAGCATAACATGAGTGCAACCAATCCATACCAAGAATAACATCAAAATCTGCATACCAAGCTCTACCAAGTCAATAAGAGTAAATATGTGGGACAAGGAGACGGGACACTTTCTATAGACCATCTTAGCCACAATAGAATCACTAATGGGAGTAGAGTCAGAAAATGATCTAACAACACATCCGGAAGAACATGAAACCTCATAGCCACATATGGCGTCACAAAAGACAAGGTAGCACCGAGATCAAGTAAAGCATAAACATCAAGTTGGAAAACTTTCAACATACTAGTAACCACATTGGGAGAACCTTCTTGTTCATCACGAGTATGAACTGCATAAAATCAGTTTTGCTTGGGAGCATTTGGACCCGAACCACTGGGACTGAATGAAGGGTTATGTTGGTCCCTTCGGCGATTATCTCCTTCATTCTTAGCAACAAAAGGACAATCTCTTATCTTGTGGTCCATCTTATCACAACCAAAACAAACATTGGAACCCGCTAGACATTTCCCTCATGCTTCCTTCCTAACTTAGCACAAGTAGGCAATATAGACCCATTACCATTCCCTCCTTCAGGCTTACGGTTAGACACCCTATCTTTTTTTTTAACCTAGAAGGGACATTGGAGGAACCTTGACCAGAAAACCTTTATCGAAATCTAGGTCGACCATGTCCATCAGACCTTGCATGAGATAAATTACCATCACCAGTTTTAGCTCTCTTTGTCTCCCTAGATTTTTCCTTAAGTTTCTCCTCTTCGATCTGTTGAGCATGAACTATGAGTCAAGAAATGTCCATGTCATTAACAAGCATGGCGGCACAACATTCTTTCAGCACCATTTCAGACACACCCGAATGAACTTACTCATTTTCCCCCTAGGATCGACAACCATTATGGGAGCATATCGAGACAATTGTGTGAACTTCAAAGCATATTCCTTCACACTCATACTTCCTTGACGAAGGTTGATGAATTCAACACCTTTGCCTCCCTCATCTCAAGGGGAAATAACCTATCAAGGAAAGCAACTTTGAACTTTTCCCAATCAAGAGGACCCGCATCTTCCGGTCTCCCTTCTTTCCATTGGTTGAACAAAATTTGAGCAACACCCTTAGTTGATAAGTGTCCAACCCCGCCTTTTCCACCAGCGTCACTCCCATGATCATCAATACCTTGTAAACCTCATCAATAAACTCTTGAGGATCTTCCTCAACCTTAGAACCATAAAACTCCAGAGGATTAATTCTAGTGAAGTCCCTCACTCTAGTTGCTGCCGTACCCGCATTTGGGTTCATGGGAACCGCAACCTATTTATTGGCTTGAGCCATCATGGCTTGGGCCAACACTTGAAAAGCAGCCCTAAACTCTGCATTAGTCATTTGTTCGATCAAAGTGTCGATCGAAGTTTGAGGAGCTTCTTGTTCTACATTCTCCCTCACATTCCTTCTAGCATAAGCTCTTCGAGTAGCCATATCATATAGAGCATCAGATAATGATTAGGAGAAAGACTTTATAGAGTTAAACTATATCGCACAACTTTAGAGTAATGAAAGAAGTGGAGTTTCCTAAACATCTTGTAACCTCTCATTCATAAATATGGCACACTTCACACTCATGAACAAGACTCTACTCGACGTGGCTTATGAGACATCCTAGGACCTTTCTAAACCTTGTGCTCTGATTACCAATTTTGTTACGACCCAAGGTAGCCCCTAGGCATAACATGGCATATAGGACCCCGAGAGGCCCCATACAAGCCGCTTAGCATTCATAACGTAAGACATAGAATGAATAAGAGATAAAGAAGAACATTTCAAGTCCAAAAGCTTTTATAAAAGTAAAGCGGAAGTCTAAACACTTGTCTCATTAGTCATCTAGTACATAAGAATGAAATTGGGCCTAACCCATACATCATGTCCAAAACTAAAAGTAAGAAGGAAAACTGAAAACAATGAAAATCTATCCTTGAAGCATGAGGAATCACCAAAGCTCGAAATCCCTCAAATCTACCTCTAGCCATGAAACTGAGAACCCTGACAGTCGGACCCTACATTTGGGGAAATATAGGAAAAAGTATGCATTAGTACAAAATATGTACCAAGTATGATAGCCATGCATAAAACATATGAAAACATGCTTAAAAAGAGATACATTCATAAGATACAACGACCAAGCTAAAACATGTGATAAGAGTTAGAAAACATGTGTCATAAAACATGGTCAATGCACACAATCATCATCTTAAACATATATGAAAGACTTCCTTGATGTAATCTTAGTTCATCATAACTTGCTTGTTTGTGGGAAGTAGCCTTAACCTACTTATAAGACCATGTGAGACAGCAACATGGAATCCAGTTTCTACCCCACATTGAAAAGAGGTGTCCTACTTGCCACAATAAGGACCATGAACTTCTAGCTATTGTGAATCCACTAGCTATTATCTATCTAGACAATCCTATGTTGGCACATAGTTTTGGGACATGGGTAATCACCACTTGTCCACTTGGTACTAAGCTTAACTTCCATGGAATAGTTCTTATTCATATTCATATTAGCTCTTAAAGGAACATGGGTAATCGCCTCTTGTCCTTACATCATGTGACATGGGTAATCGCCTCTTGTCATTCAATTAGAGAGCATGGGTAATCGCTTCTTGCCTCATCATTATCATTGCTTCTTAGCATTGGTTCATTTTAGGTGAGAAAGCGTTTCAACCCTAAGAACCCTTATCATATGAGAAAACCTTTCACCATTCATGCTTACATGTGTATATGAGAAATCCTTTCAACAACACAACAATAGCAACGTCATTGATATTTCAATATCAAAGCATCCTTAAAACATTTACATCAATCTCATAAGAACATGTATAATTCCATAATTCACCCTTTCAAGGTTCAAAACCCACTTTCAATCATCGATTGTTGCGCCCAAATCGCACACGCAAGTGTACGTGGTCGTTCAAGTATTAAAGTGGCTCTTATGAAGAGCCGAGTATCGTACCCACAGAGACTTACGATTAGAAAACTCGATTGTTCCAATATTTTGAACTAAGAACAAGTGTTTTCAAGATTTCAAGAGCGGTTTATTTTATAATCTAAAAGTTAAACAAAATTAAACAAACACGATTCAATTTCAAGGGTTTCAAACAATGATTGGATAAAGTCCAGGGCTGCAACTCTTATCAGGATTCATGCAATTTATATTATTTAAATAGGTGTTTATCAACCATCGAATCAATGATCATAGGGTTAAATGTATGATCATGGTCTCCCGACCTCTAATCGCCTACGATAAATGACAACCTAACTACATCGTTGAGCAGGGATAGATTGGACAAGTACCGAGCATTACGATTTCTTTCTGTATAGTGACCAAGCATGGTTTCTAGGTATATCCTTATCCTAGATACAAATTAACCCTAATTATTAAGAGAAAATCATACTCCTTATGCCCCACATTCTATCCTCTTATTCCTCTCCCGAGTTCAATTCGGACAATGTGCTAATTTCAATGGTGATCAGGCATGAAATACAAAAAACAAGAACATAAGAGAGATTCATATGATAATCAATAATAACCCAATGAAAACTCAATAGATTACAATCATCCTGTAGCCACAACCCTAGAACTAGGGTATTTAGCTACTCATAACAATAGATTCGATCAAGCAATGTTTAATAATCATAAAGAGATCGATAGTAAAAGAGTTTAAGAAAGAACCCTAAAAAATGATGAAAAAGCTCTCTAAGTCATCGTTCTTCAAAACCCAGAATAAGAATGTTTGAATAAAACAAAATATTAACCTATACTAAAGTCGAAACGGCCAAATCTGGCAAGTAGGGGAACGACGCGGAGGGCTTCAAAAATTCCATTATGAGATCTTTTCTTTTCTTCGCGACGCAGTCTAGACACGGATCACTCTGCCTCAAAATCAATTTTTGCGAACTAAAATTAAATCCTTCCCCCCGTCGCGGAGAGGACACAGAGCGCTCTTCCTGGAAATTATTTCACGATCCAAAATACAATTCCTCTCCACGACGCGGAGAGGATACGATTGCCTTGGAATTTATTTCTTCCTTTTTCTTCCTTGCTTGTTTTCGACTCGGATCTTTTGTGTTCCCCAATGTCCATTTTAGTGCTCGTTTGTCAATTTAACCACACAACTAATCATGTTGGTTAGCTCATATAAAACCAAAGGACTCGATACGACTATAAACAAACACACATTGCATTAAAACTTAGCTTAAATACGGACATTATTAGATTTCTAGGCATATAAATATGCCTAAGATCACTACCCCACACTTAGAGCTTTGTTCATCCTCGAACAACTTACTAACTACTCCTAGACCTAGACTCTCTATTATGGTATTTCTGCATCCGCCACTTCCTTCCAAGGATCTGTAACTAGTTACCACATGCATGATTTCATTTAAAATATGCATGACTCTTGTAATTGACTTGACAACTTCCATCAACCAACACATTTTACAACATATGCACAATTACATATCACCAATCTTTCATACAACAAGTGTCCCTCACTCCAAAGAACAGTCCACACACTCAAATCAACAAATTGAATATACTTTAAGGACTTTGCAAACAAGGTACACTCTCACTCAACAAAAACATCATAGATGCATGCATTGAGAACCATAAGCTTTCCCATTATGTACATCTCCACTAATGAAGTGTGTTATGCTCAAAATCAAATAGGACTTGTTCCGGTTGTAATGTAGGCTTGAGGTAAGGGAGGATTCATGTAGGGACTTAGAGATTTCTCTCGAGTTAAGGTGCACATTGCCCTTGTAAGGGCCAGGCCATCATTAAGGTATTCTTCAAGTTAGCCACCTCCAACTTAGGCTTTTAACCTTAGTCGAAGTGCACGATGTCCTAAGGACCAGGGAAAATCTTAGATTTAAACTCATGGGGCATCATTTTACTACCTCTTTTCTCTTTTCCCCAACAGACTAAACATTTCCACCATATTTACTCTTTTTGCCGTTTTAACTTTCGTCCTAACTTAGTGCATTAGGGATTTGGGATCAAAACTAACAGTATCAATAAAAGGGATTCGGCTTACTTCCATGGGTTAGAATAAAATCAAGGCTAAAATGGATCAATTGGGATATACCAGGGATATTATTTCTGAAAAGGATAATATTCAAGACAATTCAAAGAAAGCCTATTATCATCTTCTAAACACAACACCACTTTTATTTTGTTTCAATAACATGCCGGGTAAGTTCTAGACTCAAATGCATTACATGGATACTACAAAAACTCATCGCTCATGGCACAAGTTCTACTCAAGAATAGATCAATCACAACACACAATCAGTTCATACACAAGATCCAATTTAAGCTTAAGTTGCAATCATTCAAGTCGAATACAAAAAGTTCAATTGCATTCATATATCAACTTCAAATCATGCTTTCATACATTTTCCTTTCAGAATTTCAGCTTCAGCACCAACCAACCTAACACTAAATGATGAAATTACCCTTAAGACGGTCGTCATCCATCTATTATTGGGAAACGTGACTCAACTATGACTACTGACTCAATCTTAAAAAGATAATTTTTTTTTATTTTGCACGGTTCAAAGGGACTTTCCTTGGCCAAAGAACCGAAAACAACCTCCAAGGAACCCAAAAAAAAATAAAATACAAAGCAGACTCTAACAATGTTCAACAATAAAAATATATACAGACCATGCATGACTTTCACTCCTCACCCCACACTTAAACATTAGCACTGTCCCCTGTGCTTTACAAAAATCAGAACAATTCAAGAGGTAAGGTGAAAACACTCCTTGATCAATCCTCCATAGCCTCACCCCCTTCGGCCTCATCACTGGCCTGAACGGGGTCTACCTTCTCATCCGAGTCAGACTCCACATCCAAGTTGGTCCGTAATCTCTCCTCATCGGTCGGAATGTCATTGTCGACCGGCTGACAAAACTTAGGACCAATGCCAAGTAGGGCCTTGGCGTGGTGATTCAGAGGGTAGCGCCTCTCAACCTCTTTTAATTGTGCGTTAGTAGAAACCCTGCAACCAATCTGGTGGCGCAACATCTCTAGGCCATAAATTCTAGCCATGATAAGCTCATCCCTCCTATGACGCTCTGCAGTGGTGAGAGTTGGGCCAAACTCAGTGTCACGGCCCTTTGTCCTCGTGATGTCCATGGGTGCTGGGAATAACGGTGCCATGTAATTCACGTTCTCTTCTGGAACATCTGCAGCATGACATATTTTGGTAATAAGGCCACCAAAAGCATACTTGTGCCCTTTGTGAACCCGTGCCTTTCACATCGCTGATTTCAGGACAGCTCCGATATCCAACTCTATAGCTGTCATCAATGCATAGACCAAGCAAACCCTGTCTTGGGTAATATCTGTGTAGTGGAACCCTGGTATCAAATAATTCATGACGATCTTCAGCCAGATTCATGTCTCCCTAAGCATGTGAGCATAGGGAAGAGATTGGTGATACCTCTTCCCGCTGTGCTTAGTCCATTGCACTATAGACCGAGGACTACATATTGTATGTCTAATGGCTCGGTAGGGAGGGCGTATGTCCAGCCCTATAAGCACTAGTTGATCAGTGTCCTGTGGTGTACCTAATATATCATTGATACCCACGGGAGTGATATGCATATTAACTCCCCCGCACAATCACAAAATGTAATCTCGCGTCTGTTGCCTAGTTGGCGTAGAATTCGCGGACCATGTTCAAGTTTCACTCTTCTGGCTCTACACAGATAAACTCCATATGCAGCTTCCTGATCCACCTCAGTATCTATGGGAACTCCCGAGCCAAGCTGTCCCTGTCAATGCAAACGTCAGAGAAATATGTGGCCTCAGTGTGCTTTTTCCACCATGCCTTCCCTTCATTGGTCACAACTTTCACCCTGAATTGCCTGTTTAGCCCTTGGGAACTACAGGTGAGGGTGTGACATTACCCCTACTCCGCACACCCTTTCTTTGACTAGAGGTGGCAACTGCCTTACCGGGTCTGTGGGAGCTTGACATGATTTCCTGCAAACAGAATATACTTCAACCCACAACACATTGACACAATGATTCATGGGTGATTGATGAGTCCACAAATTGGACTCATTTAGGGCTTTATTTTAATAGAAATAGTGTCCTCAAATGATTATTTTACCTCAATATCTGATGAAAATGCTCAAGTTTCAGGTATTTGAAGTTTTAGTGGAAACATGGACACTTAGGGGCAAAAAGGAACAGAAAGGCTGAAAAGAATGAAGAATTTGAGGCCTGAGCATCGCCAAGCGTACTTGGAAAATCGCCAAAGGGACGCACTCCGCCCTTTGTTCCAGTACACGAAGCCCTGAAGGAAGTGGATCAAAAGGCAATTAAAGGAGCAATCGGCGTGTCGCCGAATAGTTCCGCGAAGCAGTACTATGTCGCCTAATGACACAGAGCACGATGATGTCGAAGGATGGTGCAAGACAATGATGAACTGCACCTAAGGGTGAATCACCTAGTCGATCGTCGATTCCGACTAATGTCGCCGAATGATCCGCTGCAGCACAAGTTTTTGAAAACTATAAATAATCGTTGAGTATCACATTTTTAGTATAAAAGTTTTAGTGCGAAACAATTAATATAATTTTAGTACTTTTTATTTTACTCTAAGTTTGTAAGGGTTTGAAGACTTGAAGAAGAAAAGGATCTCATCTCTTTCATTTTGGAAGTGGGTCTCTTGGATTCTTCATTCTTTGCTCAAATCAAGACTTATTTTTCTATACCCATTTGAATGCAAGCTCATTTAGGTATACATTTCTATCTCTTGATGTGTGGCAAAAACCCCCATTCTTGGGGTGTGATTTAGCAAATATGTGTTGATATTATTGTTGGGTCTTGCTTGCTGATAGGTTAGATGTATTTTAATGGTGATTTCACCTAGTGGCTGTGGTTTAATTTAATGGGTTTGTAGTTGCAAATACAAAGCCACCTGTGTGTGTTCGTCTTGCCCGAGAGGGAGGTCGCGAAACCAAGACCACTAGACTGATGGTCTACTGAGTGGGTCGACATGAGGTTCATCCCAAGAGGGTGAGCCCTAGTCCCATATCCTAACACTCATCTCAAAAGAGTGAGTGAGGTAAGGTGTAGGCTGATCTTCATGCGGCAAATGAGTGTTCGAGAGGAACGCATTTGAAACGGGGTAAGTTGCCCGAGAGGGAACTTATTTCCATCTAAAGCTTAGCCTAGTCACTATTATCTTGCAAATTTCCTATCGAAAGCATGTACCCAACTATTTATCTC